>JAQIUT010000631.1:0-23653 GCA_028654355.1 Colletotrichum sp. SAR 10_99
CGGGCTCCCACACACTCACTGTATGCGTACGGGTACTGAATGGAAAAAAACAAAAAAAAAAACCCTTGAAAAAGAATGGTAAGCTAAGTCAGGGGCGGAGTTGAGGGCGCATAGGCCACTAAGGCAGCTTTACTGAGGCCCTGGCCTTCTCATTGCCAGTTGGCAATAACCAGCATAGCTACCCCAAATATTCCGCACTTCACCCCTTGGGATTACCTTCATAGTTATCAATAACCTCTTTGTCATGATTTTTTGCAAAGTCATCTCTTGCGTCCGTGGCTGAGACCGGCCGAATTTAGTATGGTATTGGCTGTATTGACCAAAACATGCTGGGTTTTTAGCAATGAAGGAAAGTGATTTTTATGGCCGACACCAGTAACCAGAGGAGGCGCCGTTAGGATACGTCCGGCTACGCAAGTATACCCTAGCGACTGGTTATTGGCAACTGGATGGCAACGAGCGGGATAAGGGTGCCCAAGGTGTAGATGTAATATGATAGATTGCTGCTACCAAACTCAAGGGGTCGTTATAGCTGTATGTCTATGTACATGCTTGTGTGATGGCGTGGCCAGAGGCCAGGCTCACACAATCCTCCTTACCTCCTAACTTATTTTCCATAGTTTGTCGTCGGGGGACGCATCTGTTTGACTGCCGTATGACTGGCGCCACAACAGGCATCTGTTTGCCCAGCATTTTCGTATGTATGTTGATTTTGCATCGACGCGCGGGTCGCGTATGTGACGAAGTGTATTTCGCTAAGAAAACCGATCAAAGGCGCGCACATAGAGATATTTATGTAAGGCATAGAATAAAATGTGATTTCCTAGCGCACCAGTCAGGTTCAGATGACGACTGCATTGAAGATTCATCTGCCGGATTGCGCGTGCTGCAGCATTGCTGCAGCAGCATAATGCCAGCGGAGGCTGTCAACACGGCGCTAGCCGCCATATTGTAAGAAGCGACGGCTTTCATGTCGAGGTATTGTTGGCCGGAAACTAGCGAATTCTTAATGTCCAGGATAGTAAGAGGCTCTCTCGTCCCACCACCTGCAAGCTGCAAGGAATCTGTCAATAGGTGTGTGACACAGGGTGAAGGTTCGCAGAGGCCAGCTGCAGTTAGGGGTTAAATGATGGATTACTGGAATCTGCCCTGCACAAAGATGTGTGACCTGCTACTTATATATAACCTCGCTGCTCCTTTGTTGCTTCCCCCCTCCATCTAGCCTGATCCGGCGGTCCTGACAGAAACGTCGAACAACCTGGTCTACGACGACGAGACCGAGCCTAGTACGCATTATTGTCGACAAACAAAACATGAAATGAGGCGCATTAGGGGTACTTTCTGGCTGCGTCACACGCGAACAACAGAATTAGTCAAGTAATGAGATGACGAGAATGCGTACGACAATGTCGGAATCATTACTATTCTTAAACCAGCCCCACGAGCGACTATCATGCGATCGCAACGAATGAACGTTGACAAATTTTCCCTTCGCTCACTCCACGTCAAAGTCGAGACTATGCTTGTACTTCAGCCCGGGTTTTCAACAGGAATACCCAAGATCTGGCGTTAAGTAAGGATGACAGCGTTTGTTTTGTCATAGGTTTGGCTGCATCAAATGGGCTGATACGCCTTGGCAGATCCTTTCCATGTATAATTGCTTATCTTGGAACGGACATTTGCTTCGTGAGGGTCTGAAGTCGTAGGTATGGTTTGTGTATGGCGCGAACACGGAGTTCAATGTTGCACCCAATCGATATGATCTTTGCGCCTCGATGGCTTTTTCTTGCTTTCCAATCATTCGGAAGGCAGAGCTCATCGTTTTAGAGGGTATCCAGTGGTAAAGAAACTCATATATATAGAAACGTGAGTCACGCGAGCCGATATATTTGAATGTCGGGGGCCGCCGGCCTGCGTGTCGGCGTCTGAAGAATGCTGTTAGAAGATGACAGGCTTCATTCAATGTAAAGGAGTTCAATTTAGTGGCGACGCAGAACATAATCTTGGGCGGAAGCAGTGCGATGCTGGGTCTCTCTTCAATTATGAAGGCCTCCTCCACAAGGCACGACGCCACTCTGTCCACTGGTATGATATCGAGTCTTGCATCAGGCTGTCCGTTTACGACGGTAAGGATACCCGTCGCAAATGCAGTAACAAACCCTCCAAACGCAGCTTTACTGTCGATCCAGCCGGGTTCGGGCTTCTCCCAAGATGCGCAGATAATACTCGGTCGCACAATTGTCAAGGGGACTGATCCGTGTTTCTCGACCAGGAGATGTTCTGCTAAGCATTTGGACAGGCTGTAGAAATTCGAATGACTTGTCAAGTCAAGTGCTTGTTGTTTGTTCAGTTCGCCCTCGACCAACTTCTTGAACAACTGCTCCGCTGTTCCTGGCAGTGTCGACAATCTTTCGTGAATTGGGGAATCAGTTGGGGGGGTTGAAAACGCAGTGCTAGTGTTGACGAATCTTTCAAGCATTTTACAAGACTGAGCCAGCTCAAGAACGTTCAGTGCGCTGACTACGTTTGATCCCAAAAGCTCGGACACGTTTCCGTCGAACTTGATGTGACCAGCCACATGTATTATGTGTGTGACATTTTCTGAGAGCCAGGAGTAATCCTCGTCATGTAGGCCGCAATTTCTAAGAGTCAGGTTCCCTTCCAATACTCGGACCGAATCTTGCCAGCCGATGGATAGCGACGAGAAACAACGAGATTTGGCGACAGATCCAAGAAACCTTGTAACGCCTTTCACTTCATCTCGTTTCCTGATTATCAAGACAACTTGGGACACCCCAAGGCTATCCATCTTGCTCAGAAGCTCAAAAAGAGTGACCTTTCCAAGAAATCCTGTAGCTCCTGTAAGAAGCACAAGCTTAGACTTGTTTGATGACATTGTTGGTTCAGCTGCTGAACGGAGAGTCCGTGAGTCTAGAGGAATGGAAATCGGTCAGTCAAAGTAGAACAAATGCGTCTGTTGAGCTTCGAGGAAACTGAGCAGGGCGTGGTAGCGGTCACTCAACAATCACATGGAGATTGCTCATTTAAGCCGGGCAAGACTTGTCTTCCTTCTTGTATTTATATCATGACTCCTTGTTCGTTGAGTCACAGAACGGTCCATCGAGCTTGTCGTCGATGGTATCTTTGACCAACTTGGGTGATCAGTTGATTAGCAAGTAGCCACTGGCCAGTAATCTGTGCATCACAGCCTACAAAGGGCGTTGTCAATGTGCTAATCCATTGAATGACGCAATTGTGTACAGTGCACTCTGACGCAGCCACTATCTTATCCTGGTTCAAGGCACACACAGTTCATCATTGGCTTCTGGAGGATCACGGAACCGGTGGCCGCTTCCCCGTAGGGTTTGTCTGTCTGTTGAGCACAGACCCTCTCTGGATCAGCAGGCTGGTACACCTATCCCAAGGTTCTCTACCCGGGGGTCCAAGCGGCGCAGGCTAACGCTAAACCCCCCACTCACGTGAGTAGGGGGTGTCTTGCGCTTGACGTGGCTGACTAACACCCCCGGGTATGGTGCGGTTCTCAGCCCCGCAAGTGCTAAACTAGGTAACGTCTAACACCATAGGATTGGTGTACATAGTATGCTTACAGTATAGCTGGAGGCTGTGGTACCTTGACAGAGACCACGCTACTGAGGAGGACATGGAGGACATGTGGTCCCGTTATCCTCTTGACCTCGAGAAGGCCTTTTCAGCGCGACTTGGCTATAGTTGGCAACGGCTTATGAGGCTTGACTAGCAGCTGGCATCTCAGCCAAGCAGTTGTCTGAATACCTAGCTGATCTGCTTACTTACTGCCCTGGAAACCTGCGCCACGCCGGCAAAAGCACGCTAAAAGTGGGTAGATGCTGTCACTATGCCTCACCATGACAGTACGAGTGGCAGCGCGCAATCGAGGGCTACTTGAAAGCATCCAAAACCGGCTTATTCCCCCACTGCTTATCGCGGTGACCTGTACACAGTAAGAATGACTTTGGACTCAGCCTGTGTGGGTCTGGTTCAGGAAGATGAAGTGTGTTGACAAGAGGAAGCAACATATGACCAAGTGGATACTGTTTCCATGTACTTAGCACTGAACACTGGCTTGGGGAATACAGCGTACCCGGCACGTTAACATCGATTGCCCTCTTTGTGCCTTTTCACAAAGCGGCATGCAGTCCGTCCTGCTCATCTACGTCGTTATGATACCAACCCTTGCGCTATCCTTTCTGTTCATTGTCCTCTCCAGCGTGATACTAGTCGCTACGCTACCCTTTTTGCTGACTATTTAGATTGATATTCGACAGTCCATGCTACATACATACTACCTGTAATACATTGCCCTTTGAAAATCGTTATCAATTGCATAGCGGAAGAAGTTGTTCTGCAGCCAAGCCACCCCGGCCAGGGGTGCTGTGACAAACTGACGATTCACGCTGAGTCCTGACCCACTACTCGAGAATTCCGCCGACAAGGCGTGTCGATTATGGCAGATGATCGCCCTCATCAAATTGCTTGCTGCAATCGCAATTTGTACAGTAGTGCTTAAGCAGCTTGCGTCACTATTCGGGGTCCCTTGAAATGACAAGATACATACACCGAGCATTTCTAGCGAAATGTACCTATCCTTGGTGAACAACGGTACGAGCATGCACGGAGTACCAGTTTATCAGATGATATCAAAGACAATCGACACTTTTATCTAGCAAACGGCGAATCTAACGGAAAGTTGAAGCAATTGGGGCATGTGCTAATGCCGAGCACTTCGGTGGCGTATCTGCGAGATTGATCTTGTGTGATATGGGATACAGGGCGACGAAACAGATTCAAAATATAAGTCAATGTCAAATAAGCCCATTGAAATTGTAGTAGAACTGCCACCCGGGTTGCGGTGAAATACATCGGTAAAAGTCAACGCGCTTTATGACCCTAGCTACCGCTCTGCAGATGAACATGTATCCTTCCCCATTCTATCCTCGCCTCTGTTTCATACCATTATCCATCGCGCATTGCAAAAGCGACAGAAACTTAATAAATACTAACTAGCCTCAAATCACGCCATTATCGCGGTCTTTCTCTGGTCTGTAGAGCGAGCCCAGAGAGTCTGGTTTGTCACCAGTGAGATGGCGGCACAAACGACACTCCCAACAAAAATATCGCTCGCCTTTCCCGTCTTGACGGCTATCCACTCAGGGAGCTCATCCAGCTTGGAACTCAAGACACTTGTCAGGATAAGTGGGGCGCTAAGCAGTGCCAGACCGAGGAGACTTGACAACCACACAGCTATCAGTTTACAGAACTGCCCGGACTTTGTTGGGCTTGCAAGTTGAGCCGGCCACCCGTAGCAAGACACAACTAGGTTTACTATTGGAATCATTAGAAGAAACAGACTGAGCACCAACGGAGCCTGTATTACGGCTACAGAGTGTGCTGCCGATAGCGCTTTGTCGACGAGGTGCGTCACGTTCAGGAAGTCCGGGAGAGCATCTTCTAGAACAGGTGGGAGAAGGTCGGAAAGCCTGGGGGGAAGTCCCCCGCACGACTTCCCGGTGTTATAACCAACGCAAAACTCTTGAGTGCCTAAAGAGCAATTTCTCGGTATCATGCTGAGCAGTTCGGCTTTCGCTTCACTAATTTCGCTCGGTACTGTAGTGGCGACTGTCTCCACAATACTTTGTACACGTGTGGCCACAGCGGGTAGCATTGTCTTAAGACTACCACCGAGAGTTCCTAATGTGTCTATCAAGTCTCTTGGCTTGGCATGGCTCGACCTCGCGAAGTCTTGAAGACCGTCGATCTTAGAGATGTTGAACTACAAGAGACAACTTAGCATCGAGTAAGGCATATAGGCGTGATGAGCATTTAATGGCAAGAGACCGAGCCTGGGGATACTAACCCGCAATTCAAGAAGTCCCGCTTTCTTGTTAGGCTCGCTAGCCATAGACGCAATAGTCAAGAACAGACAACACAGGAACGAGACTACTGAAACAGCTGTTAGAAACTTTCTGGTTAGACTGCAATGCATGACGAATGATGATATAGAGTTCCATTTGGCTGCTGGGCGGGCGAAAACTATCAACTTATACCTCTGCCTGCTTCTGTGCAGCACTAAGTAAGCAGATGGTATATGTAGCGGCAGGGACAGCCGATTCTACTCAAACGGTCTGCCACCATGCTCCACACTCACCGTCTTAGTTGCTTTGAAACCCGTTGGTAAGCGTCAAAGAAGTTCATACAGATTAGCGTCAAGGTCCTGGCTTGTATGGTTGCTGGTGGGTAGGAATGGGATTGATTGATCAGCGCAGCAGAGATCGTGAGGGAGAACGGGTTTCTTTTTTATTTTAATGGGGGAATGCTAGGGCCAAATGCTGATCTAAACAGGCCCCTGCCTGCATGTTGATGTTGCAGTCAGCGTAATTACATAGTTACGGAACAAGTGATCATGGTGCCAGAGTCATCATTACCGAAGCTTTAGCTTTGTGCTAAAGTTGGTTGCCGTAAACCGCTCGTACTACTTGAGTGTCCCTTACAAACTCTTTCACTTCTAGCCGCCACCCTTCCGTAACACGTATGTACTAGACACAGTATCATTTTGCAACGGTCATCAGACTCTAGACCCGATCGTTTCCTCGCAACTAGCTTGGTGGAGCTTAGTAATTCATTGCCGAGCAGCAGAATGACGCGCACTGTGCGTTCGATATGTGGTTCGCCGCCGCTTATTCTACGACCAGATAAACAGAGCTCTTCTAAACTACCCAGTAGAAACATTATTTAAATGCCATATATTCATTTATCACTAAAATAACTTTGCATGATATAATAACTTATAGCTCCAGTGTCATTTATTTCAACAGCTACCTAGGTACAGAGGTTCGCAAAACTGGTGTCCGCTTGGCAAGTGTGTTCTTTCCCTTGAGCACGGGCCTTCCACTCCTGGAACGGCTTAGCTACATTGCAGGTAGCAGGGGTACCTTAACAGAGACTCTGCTACATCAGCTTACGGGAGCCCGACACGGCTGATGGAACAAATCACTGACAGCTGGCCTTCATGAAAGGAAGTCAGCACGACGCAAGCCAAAACCAGCTGATTGTGTGCGTCCAAAGCAGATAGCGTCAGCAATAAGCGGCTTCCTCCAACTTATGCAACGCATTGTAAAGGTATCGCTGTATCGGAGCTGCCATTTCGTCCACGCAGTAAGCAGCTTATGGCACCAGTACTACCTCTACTTCGCGCCTCGTTTGGAGCACCGATCTGCTCCAGGGTGTCCTCGATGGCGACGTTGCGTTTCCAGGTCACGTCTTGATTTGGGCTCCCAAGGGGCCCATATTGGTGTACGGCGAGGCGTGAAGAATTGCCTTTAGAGGCAATCTACCGTCAGAAGTAAGTTGCTGCGTTGCTGCTTCCGTCAATCGACTCAAGATCAGGCCAGGTATCCCAATCAAAATCGAATGGAGAGTCATTGCGAGCCATCGTTGCGCAGTAGCCCGAACGAATGGAGGCCATGACCTTTGACGCTGCCGCTGAGGTGCGGGAGATGGACGGGTGGGAAATGACGCGTCAGGCAGCAGGCGACACATGGCCTCGGCTAGGCCTTTGCCAAAAGTAGCTAGTCTGAAAAGCCCGTGACTTAGCTCATCTTTACTTGATACGGCATCCACTCCACAGTTCCAAGCTGCCCCGCATTTTGTGTACCATCGTGAGATCGCGCGCCCTCTGAAGCTTAATTAATAAGTAGCCCATAATCGTCTCTGGTTCGGGTCGGGCCGTATCGTCCCACCATGGAACGGTTGAAATATTTAGGTTCAAAACCTCCAGGATATTTTTCGATATCGCTTGATATGTATGGTTCTTTTTCAATGCCGACTACTGATCTGTGCATGCGGATACTCACGATAGTTCTCAAATAGTCCCCGTCTTCCACAAGGTGGCGGCATGTCACCGAGAAACCGGGAACCAGGATTTGGCTTGGCAAGCATGAAGGGACAGTCGGAGTATCCTTAAATCCAGCATTAAAGGGGTTGCACCACTCGCGCGCTGCTATTCGTCGGAACTAGTAACAGACAAAGGAATATCCCTGACTTTAAAGATAAACTTGACACGATGAATCGATTTGATATTGTGCCGCCTGAACGACGAAAAACGCCATTGCTAAGAATGAACCAACTAATAGGCCTGGCTGCTGATGATGTAGTTAGCAGAGTGCGTGATAATGCAGTGACTGGTACGGACCAGGTCAAGTGGCGCCATTGGAGCCACGTGGCAGCGATGATCTTACTAGACGACAGAGCAGGCAGACTTGGCCCCATAGAAGATGGCGAAATGCCGATGGACTCAGGCTCACGAATTTATCGATGGCTACTGTATGATGGCTAAGTGTCTTGCTGGAAATGAGGCTTGAAGAGTGTGTTTGAGATTGGGGCTGTGGGAACTATTGACGTTGTGTGACCTGTCTTCGCGATAATTAGGCCTCGATGTTGACGTCGGGACAAATTCTAGTGGCTTCATGAGTCCTTGGCCTGCATACGTAGTAAGGCAGATTTGATAGACAAGCGCTGCTGCCTGCGCCTTTGGCCTTGGCAAATGCATCTCAGGCGTCAACACATCTTGGGAAGATGATCTTCAGAATATGATAGGCCGAAGTGAAACAATGAGGGTCCGGGCCCTGCATTGCCACCATTTATCAGCATTGTGCAATTAACGTGGGGCTTATCTAGCACCTTACGTTCAAGTATCAGGTCTTCCTCTCATAAGGCTCTAGAATCAATGCATCTGTGGTCTGTATATGTCCAGAATAGTCGGAGTTTCAATCCTCCTCACTTGCTACGTTAATCGCTCGCCAAATTTAACTTAAAGCTATGATTATTGGTAGCTAAATAACAAAAGATGGACGATCCGAACACCAAAAGGGCAGGCGATGGAAATCATAAGAGCGGTGCAGACAGCAACAGGGGCCCGCTCAAGCGTAACCACAGCTCAGAGCCTGGTAACCCCCCCTTCCCCTTGGAGTTTTGGCCGCCAATCCTTAGTAGTCCTCTCTAATGTTATTGAAAGATTCTGGTGCCGGCGACTTCCAACCCCAAAGAAACACAAATCGTGATGTTGATCGGCCAGAGAAAGATATTTATATTGCAGTAGAGGACTACAGTGTAGGCTGGGTCTGTGCCCTTCCGTTGGAGATGGCTGCTGCGAAAGGGATGCTTGACCAGGTTCATTCGAATTTGGCCCAGCAGGATCCAGCCGACCATAACAGCTACGTCCTAGGTCAGGTCCAAGGCCACAATGTCGTCATCGCCTGCCTACCTGCAGGCATCTATGGAACGACACCAGCTGCCACAGTCGCGAAGGACTTGCTGCGGACCTTCAAGTCAATACGGTTCGGCTTGATGGTTGGAATCGGCGGTGGTGTACCGTCGCGAAAGCATGACATTCGGCTGGGAGACATCGTGGTTAGCCAACCCGCTGAAACAAGCGGAGGTGTCATCCAGTACGATCGGGGGAAGACGGCGCAGGAGGGAGAGTTCCAACGCGCAGGATCATTGAACACACCCCCTCAGGTCCTCTTAGCCGCCCTGGGTCGTCTCCAGGCCGATCACATGATCGGAGAGAGCAGAGTCCCCCAGTTCGTGTCTGAGCTTATCAGCAAATGCCGAAAAGTCATGAAGAAGAAGTTCAGTCATCAGGGCGCTCCCCACGATTATCTCTTCCAAGCAGAGTACGACCACGTCGATCCAGACTCTTCTTGTGATAAGTGTGATCACAAACAAATGATCCAGCGGGAGGACAGAGACGACACGTATCCAGTCATTCATTACGGCAACATTGCCTCGGGCAACCAGGTAATCAAGCATGGAAAGACACGCGATAAGTTAAGCAAAGAGCTTGGGGTACTCTGTTTTGAGATGGAGGCTGCAGGACTACAAGATTTCCCGTGCCTCGTCATCCGTGGTGTTTGCGACTACGCGGACTCTCACAAGAACAAGCAGTGGCAAGAGTACGCAGCTGCAACAGCGGCCGCTTTTGCGAAGGAGCTTCTGTCAGTCATACCGCCGGATAGGGTCCTGCAAGAGAAGCCTATACCGCAGTTAGTGTCTGGTGAGTAAATAATTCCTAGCCTGAATGTTTTGGTTACTTCTTCCTTCTGTGTATGGAATTCTTTAGTTGAGCTTATCTCCCTAATTGAAGTTTTCTTTTAGGAACATTTAGGAACTAATACCTCGTGCAGATCCCCACCTTCATAAGCTTGTTTCTAATACAAATACGGCTATCTCGGCACACACGCAGAAGCAGGAGGTCAGATACGAAAGCCAAAAACAGGCTGATTGCCATCGAACATTCAAAACGAGTACATATGAGCAGTTCAAAAACATCAACCCTGATCGAGTCCCGGACACATGCAAATGGGTGTTGGGGCATCCACTGTACCAAGCATGGCAGCAGAGCCGTCACGATGATCTCCTTTGGATTTCCGCCGACCCAGGCTGTGGAAAGTCCGTTTTGGCCAAGTCTCTCATCGATGGGGAGCTCCATTCTACAAACCACCATACAACTTGCTATTTCTTCTTCAAGGACAACGACGACCAAAACAGTCTCGCGACAGCCTTATGTGCCCTTCTTCATCAGCTTTTCAACTCTCAGCCACGCCTCATCCGTCATGCTACGGTGGCCTTTGAAAAGAACGGAGAGAAGCTGCAGACCGAAGTGGATGAGCTGTGGCGTATCCTCGTAGCTGCTGCTACGGATGATGAAGCAGTCAATGTCACTTGTGTTCTAGACGCTCTAGATGAGTGCTGCCTCCAAGACCGACGAAGGACGATCAGGCTTCTAACAAGCTTTTATAACCGACAACCGACATCTACGAGAAAGTTTCAACTCAAGTTCCTAGTGACCAGTCGACCTTATCAGGACATCGAATCTGAGTTTCGCGACATACCCGAACCTCAAACGATTCGTCTTGCTGGCGAAGAGAGTAATGCTGATATCAGCGAGGAGATCAACCTTGTTATCAGACACAAGGTAGCCACAGCCGGGGATAAACTTGGAATGAGTCAGGAAGTGCAAAACGTGTTGCAAGAAAAGCTCTTCTCAGTTCCGCATCGAACATATCTCTGGCTTCACCTCGTAATGGATGAGGTTTCTAACAGCCCGGTGTGGCCAATAAATGCGTTCATCAAGACGATCAACACTCTTCCAACCAAGGTGGAAGATGCCTATGAGAAGATATTAGGCCGCCTTAACTCCAATCAACGAAGAGAGGCGCGGACTCTTCTTCACATCGTTATGGCCGCCCGCCGACCGCTCACGCTCTTGGAAATGGCTGTGGCGTTCCAGTTGGCCCCAGATTCACCAACTATTCAGGCACACGAGGACCTCGATCTCAACTTCACCAATCTCAAGCTACATATACGGCAGCTTTGCGGGCTTTTTGTGTTTATCAACGACGACCGCATCTATCTAATACACCAGACAGCGAAGGAATTCCTAGTCGCACAGGACATTCCCGCCTCTTTAACAGATGGCTGTTGGAAGCACTCCCTCTACATACCAGATTCAGAGACGATAATGACGCAAATTTGTGTTCAATATTTGTCATTTAGGGATATTCCAGATGGCAGGTTCCGTGTTGAAGGACGGAAGCCAGGCATCGATACAAAGCAAAACCCGTTTTTGGGATATTCTGCGATATACTGGTCTTCACACTCGCGAGGCGCAAATCACCCAACAGAGGAGGGCTTGCAAAAGCAGATCTTGCGGCTGTATGACATGCAAAATCAGCGATTCGAGACATGGGTCTCAATGTTTTGGCAAACAAACTATCAATACCAATCGAGAGATGGCCTTAACAGTGTGCATCTGGCTGCACTGAATGGCCATGACGAAGTGTTATTGAGACTACTTGCCTCAGACAACGGTGCTTTGAACTATAAAGACAACGCGGGTCGCACACCGCTCATTTGGGGTTCTTTAGAGGGCCACGACAACATCGTCCAGATGCTTCTCGACAAGGGCGCAGACGTCAACGCTCGAGGTGGCGGCTATGGCAACGCCCTTCAAGCTGCATCACAAGGAGGCCACGACAACATCGTCCAGATGCTTCTCGACAAAGGCGCAGACGTCAACGCTGGAGGTGGCGACTATGGCAACGCCCTTCAAGCTGCATCAGAACGAGGCCACAACAACATCGTCCATATGCTTCTCGACAAGGGCACAGATGTTGGCAAAGACAGAAACAATGGTGCATAGCTCTTATCAGCTATTTTGAGGCCCATGCTGTTGTGTCTAAAATCTTCCATTGTACCTTTCGACACACCTTACTAGCCAGATGAAGATTCGGGCTGCTTTTTTTTTCATCACTTGTTGGTCTCGCAATTCAAGATAGCGATTAAGTGTCCTTGTATGAATCTTCCTAGAATCAACATTCTATTCTCAAGCTCTTACTAATTCTCAGGCAGGATGTGTCGGCATCAAATTATCGAGCATCAGTTAGACAGGCAGGGGTCATTGTGTGTACATTGATAAGTAGAAGAATGAACGGCTACGGAAAGAAAGCCCATATCTGTATAAAGAGTGTGCGATCCCCTGGTAAAGAATATCCTTGCCGACCTTATTCATGCCTCTAGTTCAGCATAAGTCAGGTTGCTCGAGGTGAAACATTGCTGTACCGAATGAGCTGGGGCAGCCTGACAAGAGTTTCTACATTTCTGTTTAGATTGATATTTAGACAGGCAGTTAGCGTAGGGTCTTTCATAGATTCCTTGTTTCCTTGTTTCCGTTACGATCAGCTATCCGAAAGTAGTGTCTACTAACAGAAGTTGGGGACTGACGCAGAGATCGTACCGTGGCACTAGGTCGTAGGTCGTAGGCTGTAGTAGATCAGGTCTTCAGAAGCTAAGGTGACCAGTCTTAGCTGTTGCTTGATCGACGAGGCGAGGAAGTCAAGGCGACAGAGGGGGTCGTTTGGCGCGTAGGTCGCCGCTATATATATTAACTATCGCGCTAGATGTCGACCGATAAGCCGACAGCTTATGCAGATAGTAGTCACGCAAGTCTGCGTTCCGTTCTCGAGCGATGCGTCGCGCCGTTTTCTTCGTCCACCCAGCCCTCCTCAGAGTCTTACTAATTGCAGACGCTGTCACAAACGTATCAAATTCGTCGAACAGAAACACTGCCATCTCTTCCAGGTACATGTCCGGTTTCTCTATCAGTCGCTCGAATAACGCACTAAGCATGGGCGGGGTGATGTCTCTAGGCCGGCCGGCGCCGTTCGGAGGGGCTCTCGTCGCTCCGAAGCAGTCTAGCCTTTGACGGATGCGTCGCACGGCACGGGTACTACATCTTGCGGCTGTCGCGATTTCAGCGTTAGTGAAGCTGCCGTCTGTCAGCATATCACGGATCAAGTTGTGCTGCGATTGCGCAAGAGTCGGCGCCATCGTTGATGATGGAAGTAGATGGACTGCGTCGCTGTTGATGATGGAAATGGGCATGTTGAAGGGAGAACCGAAGGGACACGTGGAGTTGGGTCCTTTCGGCTAAAGCTCGGCTAGAGTTACCATGAACCCCTGATTTCGCCACGCACGATTCGTTGGTCAACGCATGGACATTGACGCCATTGCGAACGCAGATCACAACGCATCCTCAACGAACCGCTCGCTCGCAGCGTCGATGCTGGGCGATCTCTTGACAACAAACAGCCGAGTCGACTACGCGCTGCAGCGTCCTCGAGATGGTCGCCCGACTTCTTCCGGAGGCGAAGGTAAGGAACACGAACTGCCCGTTGGGGGGAAAGCTCCTCGCTAATCATTGCAGATGGACCATCGACGCGCTTCCGGTCTACTATCATAATTCGATAACTAATAAATCAACCGTACACAACATCGCTTGACTCAACGAGCACGATCTCAAGCAGACGCTGCAAACTACCTGACCGCCGACCGACTCCTATGCGAGGACGAATTATGTTGAACGATCGTTGTACTCGGGGTGAACGAATGTCGTGCGGTATCTTGTCTCGTTACCTGACCTCCAGAGACGTGATGATGTTGCGGTCTCCAACGAGGCATTAGACATCTTTAGTTGGAATCAACAGGAAGAAGCACCAATACATGGGCGGATTGAGGGACGGAGGGCCTGCTCAATGGTTAAAAGCACGTCGTCACGCCTCGCTGTGCGCCGATATGGGCCCCCTTTGGCCTTTGGGGCCACGAACTGAAATGTGATCTCAACGCGCGACGGCGCCATCGCGGATACCCTGGAGCAGATTAGTGCTCTGGACGAGGCGCGAAGTAGAAGTATTACTGGTGCCATAAGCTGCTTACTGCGTGGACGAAATGGCAGCCCTGATACAACGATACCTTTATAATGCGTTGCATAAGTTAGAGAAAGCCGCTTATTGCTGACGCTGTTGGCTTTGAACGCACACAATCAGCTGGTTCTGGCTTGCATCATGCTGACTGTCTATCATGGAGGCCAGCTGTCAGCGAATTTGTTCAATCAGCCATCTCAGGCTCCCGTAAGCTGAAGTAGCAGACTCTCTGTTAAGGTACCCCTGCCACCTGCAATGTAGCTAAGCCGTTCCAGGAGTGGAAGGCCCGTGCTCAACGGAAAGAACACACCTGCCAAGCGGACACCAGTTTTGCGAACCTCTGTAGGCTGACAGCCTCGTCTCAGTCTTGAGAGCGGGATGACGAGACAGTCCATCTCACCGACCCCGCTTTTGCTCAACTGTAAGTGATAACGACATCGCCATGCCCTGCACGAACCAGCCGCCGCTGCATCGCTGCAGGCATACATATCATGGGATGCCTCAATTGGTTCTCGCGCTTCACCCAAGAAAGCACGTTAAGCACACTCTCCGCCAATCAATCAGCAGAGCAGACCCCAATCACCCTAATTCCGTCTTACTGACTGCTCCAGCCTGATACGAGGTTCGACAAATACAGAAAGACCCACCCCAATCCCAACTAGCTCTCTTTATTCTTTTTCTTCTCGTTGCCTCCATTACTCTTTTCTCAAGCACCCGCAGTTGCCTTAACCTCGCATCAACCTTGCTCGAATACTGCCATGTCTGATCCCAACATTTACACGGTTGGATGGATCTGCGCCGTTACGGCGGAGTCCGTTGCCGCCCGGGCTTTCCTTGACGAGGAACATGCAGGACCGCGACATGTCGCCCAACACGACAACAACAGCTATGTTCTGGGCTGCATTGGTAGCCATAACGTCATCATTGCGACCCTGCCTGAAGGAGAGTATGGCACGACCTCAGCAGCAACGGTAGCCGAAGACATGCTCCGTAGTTTCCCGAACGTACGTATTGGGCTTATGGTTAGCATAGGGGGCGGTGCTCCAAGCCAGAAGCATGACATACGACTCGGTGATATTGTCGTCAGCAAACCAGGCGGCGGACATAGCGGGGTATTCCAATACGACTTCGGCAAAACCATCCAGAACCGCTCGTTCCAGGAGACCGGGTTCTTGAACCAGCCACCGGTGCTGCTGCGAACGGCTCTTGCCACGCTGAAAGCCACGTATGAAATGAAGGGTCACCGGCTTGTTGAAGACGTAAACAAGAACCTCGAGAAGATCAGGAGGCGAAGCAAATAACAACAACCTGACCCGGCAAGCGACAGGCTATACAAATCACATATTACGCATCCTTCGAACTCGTCCGACGAATGCGACATCGCATGTGGCAACGATACTGCCGATCTCATAACCCGACCCGAACGAGACGAAGAGGACCTTGATCCCGCTATCCATTACGGCTTGATTGCTAGTGGGATCAACTAATGAAGGACGCGCGTATGCGGGATAAATTAGCTGCGGAAAGGAATGTTCTCTGCTTCGAGATGGAGGCGGCCGGCCTGATGAACCACTTTCCATGTCTGGTCACCCGGGGAATTTGCGACTATTCCGACTCGCACAAGAACAAGGCGTGGCAAGGCTTTGCGGCCATGATGGCTGCAGCGTATGCAAGGGATCTTCTGCGTCAAATTGCACCAAACAGTGTCGAAGCTGAGATGCCAATTGGCGAAGTGCTTGGTTCCAGTTAGTATTATAAGTTCAGTCTACTTTATGTAGTCTAATTTTAAGTAGTTTAACGTTGTATTTCCGACCTTAAAGACAGACTGAAGGATCTCAAGCTTGACAAGGCCGAGGATCTTTCTGTCGCCCGCAGTCCTCATTTCCTCGTGCCATTCACTTCTGATCCCGACTTTGTGAACCGGTCCGACATCTGGACATGGATTGAAGAGCGGTATGCTGGACCTGAGAGCCGCTTCGCCCTTGTGGGCATGGGCGGATTCGGGTGCGTCTGAACAGCTGCATTGAAAGACCTCCATTAACAGAGCGACAGCGAATCCCAGATGGCCATTCAATTTGCTCACCGGCTACACGCCACCTCACCCAAAACCAGCATCTTCTGGGTCCACAGCAGCACGAGAGCGACATTTGAACAGTCCTATCGATCTATAGAAGATGTCCTGGCGCTTCCTCGTCGCCACGACCCTGACGTCGATGTCCTGGTGCTGGTCCGCGATTGGCTACAGCGAGAGGACGTGAGCCCGTGGCCCATGATTATCGACAATGCAGATGATGTCAAGATGCTACTCTCAAAGGATGCTAATGAAACGTATCTATCGTATTTGCCTAAGAGAGAAAACAGCAAGATCCTGATCACGTCGCGCAGCTGGGACGCCGCGGACAAGTTGACGGGTAACGGCAAGATGATTTTCAGAGTCCCATCAATGGAGGAAGCGCAGGCACTACAACTTTTCCACAAGAAAGTTGGCCGAGATGTTAACGAGGCTGCCTCGTTGAGTCTCATTAAAACCCTCGACTATGTGCCCCTCGCCGTCAACCAAGCAGCGGCGTACATCTACAGACGAAGTCATCGGGTGACCGGTGAGTCGTACTTAGAGGAATTCCGCAATAGCAAAGAGAGAAAGGGCAGCCTGCTTCGCCGCTATTTAGGGGACATCCGACGTTACGAAGGCGTATCGAATTCCGTCGTAGTAACGTGGCAAGTGACTTTTGAGCAGGTCCAACGGGAGCAGCCGCGGGCGGCGAACCTTCTTTCGCTGATGAGCTTTTTCCAAGCACAAAATATCCCAGAGTATATGTTGCATGACTATAACAGCGGCAATAGAGATTCTGAAGAGGCCAACGATAAGCACGGGGAAACCAGCAATGTCGACTTCGAGGATGACCTGGACGTGCTCCGGGGCTACTCACTCGTTGCCATGACAGCAACGCCAGGTCTCTTCGAGATGCACTCGCTAGTGCAATTTTGCACCAAAGTTTGGATCTCAGAATTTGGTTCTGCTGACCAATGGAAGACACTCTTTCTTCAATCAGCCTCGGAACACTTTCCATCGGGCGTATTTGAAACGTGGCAGCAGGGTCAAACCCTGATGCCCCACGTACAGCCTTTATTCGACAAACAGCCGTTAGAAGAACACGACCGGCTGGAATGGAGCAAGTTACTGAGGAATGTGTCTTGGTACTTGGTGATGCTTGGCATTATTCCAGGGCTGAGGTAATAGTGCAACAGGCTGTGGGCACGCGAGCGGAGATTCTAGGTCAGGAGCATCCCTCAACGCTGACGAGCATGGCCAACCTAGCGTCGACGTTTTGGAACCAAGGCCGATGGAAGGAGGCCGAGGAGCTTCAGGCAAAGGAACTCAGTATTTGCTCGAGGGTGCTTAGAGAGGAGCATCCCGACACGCTGACGAGTATGCATAATCTTGCCTTCACCTGCAAAGATCTTGGACGATGGGAAGATGCAATGCAACTGCTGCAAGACTGTGTTCGCCGGAGAGAGAACATTCTTGGTGTGGACCATTCAGACACCATATCTTCCGCATCGGCCCTGTCGGACTGGGAGCCAGATTTCGGAGAAACTAGCCACGAGGTTCCATGATGCCCTCACAAATTAGATGCTTCTACATAGACATAGAGACCTATAATGAATTTGGTGCTGTTTTACAGCTGCAGTTCTGTCGCCACACACTTCAGTTGAATACGCCCAGCAGTATTCGTTGCGCCGCTGTAAGCCGTATGGAATGTCAATCTGGTAGGCGAACGTATTTGACTGTTCATCCCATTAATACATAGCCGCGCAGTATCACAATCTATAATACCGACACACAAATTGTTTTCTCTTCTGCGAGTGATCAAATCCTTATCTTCAGACTTCACTCTCTCGAAATATTACCATGAGTGTTACGAAGCAAGGAGACGTCATTGCATATTTGTATTCGTTCGCCGGCATAGGACGAAGGACCACCAACGAAATCGAAGCAAGCTCCCGCCATGCCCTCCGTTGATTGAATTCACGGAGCGCAGCTTTGACCGCTGTGAGCGAGGGTCGACGGAACCACCGACGAATCCCAATGCATCGCCTTATGACTACTTTCGGCGTGTCGAGCTGAGATTCAGCGATATTCCAAGAACCAGTCACAGAGTGGTGGTCGGCTCGAGCCCAGATTGTGATCTTGTTCTACCGTATCGCGGAATCAGTACTCACCATTTCTCTTTGACATTCGACAACGCAGGCCGTCTCATTGTCAAGGACTTAGGTTCTCTCATGGGCACTGAAGTCACTTATGACGATGAGGGGCACGGCAAACGGAGTAACTTTTGCTGGATCATCGGCGGCCACAAAATTCCAAACGAGAAGCACATTACCATCTCGGTGGGTCACACCATATCCTTCTTCATTTCTGTTCCGTACCACGACATCACGTCACCCGAACACGTCGATCGCGTCAGTCACTTCCTACGCGGCGCGGCGCCCACCGAGGTCCTGTTCGACGGACTGGCCTTGCTGGATCGTCCGGGCACCGAGCTGCCGACTGGAATGCACACGCCTGGCAAAGGAGAAATCTACCTCAAAACAAAGCTGGGGCAGGGAGCTTATGGCTCAGTTACCCATCTGTGGGATGTGAGTACCGGACGCGAACTCGCGCACAAGGGACCTACTGTCGTTGCTGCACGGCGACTGCACGTCCGCAGGGAATGGGAGAAAGAAGCACGTTTCATGGGACAGGTTTCAAGCGTCAGTTCCTCTGCTTTTCTGATACACGTTCTTAGCTAACGCACTCAGGATCACATCGTCGCTCTGCTCAGCGCATCATTCACTCCGTCTCCCCAGTTGTTCCTCGAGTACATGCCTGGCGGATCGTCAGCTAGTCCAGCAAATTTGTCGTACAACGAAATTCTAACGACTCCTCGCCAATGTCTATCGGCGTTGACGTATTTGCACGGCAGAATCCCGCCCATTGCACACAGAGACATCAAACCTGACAACATTCTCGTGCAGCACCGGTCGGGAGGCGAGATCTTTGTCAAGCTCGGTGATTTTGGTATTTCCAAGGACACATCTCAATTGTCAACAGTTTGGGGCACCTTTTGGTATGCCGCACCAGAAGTTCAGCTATGTGGCCACTCCGAACGATCTCGTTACTCCGCAGTCGTTGACGTGTGGTCTCTCGGCGTCATAGCATACGGGCAGATTTGCGGCCTTCCGAAATTCAGAGACGACTACAAAAGAGACCCGGCTATTTGGTTTCGAAGGATTTTTGAGAGATTTGAGAACGACTGCAGAAAACACCCAGACAAACTCAGATAGTTTATCTTAGGGTTTGTGTTGATAATGTCGCCGGAATTCCGACAACCGGCCGCTGATTGCTGCAGAGAAGCTGCTCAACTCTCCTCCGCTGAGCAAGGCAGAACATTTACGTCGACCATGGTTTCAATTACCGAGGATGGCCAGGATCGTAGTACTATACGCCGCAACGAGAGCCGCGTCGATAATCAAGCAATGGCGTCCACTGGTTCTCCCCGTTTTAACCGATCCGGAGCTCCACCGCCCGACTCTCACGGCCATACGTCAACTGCCACTATGGAACAGTCTTCCGTAATGATCGCCGACGACCGTCCTGAGGTGGCGCATGAGTGGGCATGCACCAACAGACAGTTCAAAGACTCTGTCAACACAATACTCCGTGCGTCGTCACTTGCGTCTTGCTATAGGTGACAGGGACCGGTCCTTCAATCTGCGGAGAACTCCGAGGGCTGGAGGACTGAGGATGACGGCGAACCAGCCGAGGCAGGCACTGACGATGAAGCAAGGCAGGCGGCGTTACTACTTCACACTCTTGGTCAAGTCGCCGAGAGAGGGTGAGCGACTCCTACCGCACCAGCCTAGGGAAGCTAGCCCGGATGCCCAGGTATGCTAAGGCTCCTCACTTGAGGCCCTATACGTAGCGAAGATTCGCCTCAGAGTTGTGGAACGTTAGGTAATGTTCCACGGCCTGGTAACAATAAATCAACTTGAAACCGTACCTGTTGTGAAATTCTGTTCATTATCTGGCTCCTAGCAGCCGCCATCTGTCGCTTCTCTGCTATAAATGCTCCGTCACCCTCCCAGTATTTCCTTGAAGTCTCGTTGCCAAAACAACTTCCAGTTACTACTCACGCTCTATCCTAAAAGCAACATGTCGGATACCGATGCCGTTCCCGAGCTTCCCTCCATCAAGAAATATACTATCCCCCGAACAATTTTTATGTACAGAAAGACGATCGAGTCACAGGGCAAAAGTATTCAGCAACTGGAAGCTGTAGTCTTCGCGCAGCAAGACCACGCTTATCAGCAACATCGAACGATCCTGAAACTACAAAACAAAATACTGTATCTGCGGGAGCTCCGTGTTCTTCAGCAGAACCATATCGAGAAGCAAGCCAATTCGTTAGTACGAATACGTTTTTCTCTCAGCCAGCACTTGACGCAGATCGTGTCAATCAAAAGCGATCTGCGGGATATTGCGGATAACTTGATGGAGACTCAGAATTCTGCGCAACAAACTTCGTCAGAGCTGCCTGATTCTACGCCTTCAGAGAGGCTAGAGAAATGCGTTGCGAAATTGGAGCGGTTTGTTGAGGAGATCCTCGCTTGTTCTATGGCAGGGTTGGGACATGAGAGACGCGATTGAGCAGAGAGTCAGTTCTGTTCTTTAAGACAGGAAGGATTGGGGGGAAAGACGCAAGGAGCTGGTTCTTCTACTCGGGGAAGATTATTTTGTCATGAGATAGAGGGGCATAAAGATATATGAATTTGAGGCTAAGCACGAGCTACATATATTGTTCCACATCCGAGAGATCACCTACAATGCCGTAACGGTTCGAGATTGTCATTTTGGGCTCATGACTTTCAAGGTTGGCACCCGGCGACAGTGGTTCTAAATTCTCCCGTGATGTCCCTCCTTGCGCCACTCTCCAATAGAAGCTTAGAAGCATCAGTGTTACCATACAATACTGACACAACAAGAGTAGTGTTGCCATAATTGTTCACGCTGTCGAGAGGCTTATCGTCAGTGGCACGCCTTACATACGTATGCATCCTATACAGTAAGTATCTCAAGATACCCAAAGACTCGGTTTCGAATTTGAACTCGCGCTGTTGTGATTCCAGACTCAGGCTATCTGACGGGTTGTCCCAGTACACTGGTCCGGCAAGTAGGTGCAAGGCAGTATCGCCGAGGTTATCACGCTGGAAAGGATCCGCGCCAGCAAGGAGAGAAGCTATATGACGTCACCTTGCCCCCTTGAAACTTCGCGGCCGGAGTGCGGAGCAGATGGTGCAGAGTTCTCCCATTGTTTCCCGGAAGTTCCAAATTAAAATCGATGTCTGGATTCAACATGAGCGGCTGTATCATGTCCGTCCCCCGAATGCAGGCGTCGTACAGAGCCCAGCCATCTGATTCCGCAACTATGTGCCCTTGCTGGGCAAGCAGTCGAACTCGCGCAATATCTCCAGATAGTATGGCGCCCACAAGCGGATTGCGGCTTGGCCATACCTCGAGGTCTGGCGGGGTCTTCAGAGGTTGGATTGTGGGGCGGTCATTCCCCGACGCTCTGCTGTAGAAGCTTGCATCGCTCGACGCAGGCGACGGCGGTAGGGGTATCTTCGAGGGGGACAACATTTAGGGGTTTGTTCATTGCTAGCCGGTCTAAGTTGACCAGACGAACATCACCCCGAGAGCGGGCTTAGAAACGTGTTTCGATTGCTGGACAACGTTGACGTCGCTATGTTTACATCATGCTTCTTTGCTAGACATAGACAATTAAGTCAGGCTTTGGGCCATTTTCGGACGGTGTTCGCTTGTCTGACAGGGTGACCCTGTTCACCAACCTGGCACTTGCCAGGGTTGTTCGGCGAGCTACCAAATACATAGCAACGCACTAACAATAGGTTGCTGTATCTGGTATGTATGGCTAGGTCCTTGACAGGGATACACGCACAGTGCTCTTAAACTTGGCGCGTGCAGGCAAGCTCTGTGGAGATCTTTACTTCATCCCGCTTGACCTGTTTTGACCGCTGTAGAGAAGTGCCCGTGTGCTCAACGATTTCACTTCGGGGCACATCCATCGGCGTTGAGGCTTCAGAACCACAAAGCCCGATCGTACATCCGCTGTCCAGCATACGCCTACGGTCGACACGTCCGCCAGTACAATCCCGCAGGAATCTGATGCCGCGGGTGGTCAAGTGGCAATATCAGACTAATTCTAGCGTTTTGCAAAGAGATCTGAAATTGAAAGCGTCATGTACATAGATCTGAGTCCAATTACATACTGTACATATTTCATCTGTTTCTTGAGAAGTTTTAAAATCAAATCTTTCTCTTTACGGTAATATACAAGACGGTTCACGTAGGTCCGATCGCAAAGCTACGTTACCGCGGTGGTGCGAGGATATTCCGAAGGTGCAACTCAGAAGCCATGATGAACTCCTAGAATACCGCCTACTCGTCTCTGCAACCGGGGCATTTTGGAGCTGTGCGTTTTGCGCCGAGGAAGCAGCAGCATCAGCATCAACGTCCAGACCACGATGCATGTTAATGTTCACCGATCATATCAGTGTTACGGTTAGCCATCCGACAGTACGTGGTTTGGATTCATATGTAGCTGCGATGTGCCGAGCGAACCAGATCTTCAGGAGCCGGGATGATCGATCGCGACTTCAGCGAGTAAGTCTCAGTGGAGGTGGACGTGTTCCTCATAATTTGCACGAGGCTTTAAAAGTTGATTGCTGAAGAGCCATGAAGTTCTGATCATATTACAGTTTCTTCGAATTTTTACCAGTCGTGGAACGGAGGCCGTCCTTAGCACCTACAGATCCGACCCCACGAGACTTCTAAGCCCAATCGCCCGAGCGCAACAGATGTGTACGTAGACGTGGACCCCAAGTGCGGCCTGCAATGATTGTCCGGACGAACGCTATCAAAGACGAAGAGATTCCAAAGTGCCGAAAGACTTGTCAGTTGAAAGAAAATGCCCGGCCTATTCCCTGCTTCCTCCGCCTACCACCACAGTGCCGACACGGGGCACCGTGAGGCTCTCCATCTCGGGGAAAATCTCCCACAGTCCCTCCACCATGAACGCGACTTCCTCTGCTCCCGCAACCCGCCCTTCCCCCGTGATGACATTCCCAAGCGCGAGCTTACGAAGCCGTGGACGTCCGAGTCCGAGGACGACCCGCGGCCCTCCAGCCTCCGTCGGCAAGCATGCGCTGAAACCCATCGCCAGCGTCTCCAGCGACGGCCGCCCGTAGCAAACCCTCCGCAGCAGCCCTTCTGACGTCTCGAGCACGTCGTCTCC
>JAQIUT010000632.1:0-23501 GCA_028654355.1 Colletotrichum sp. SAR 10_99
TGGAGGGGAGGGAGGGAGGGACGGGGAGGCTTAGACGTGGACTAAGACGACGACGACGACGCCGTCGCAAGGATCGAATGCTCTTGCTGGCGACCAAGAAGCTGCGGTAGCTATTCAATCTCCGGGCGTTCCGGAAGTGAGTGGTTCAGTTCAAACACACCAGCAGGACAGGACAGCTTCCGTTAATGTGGGTAGGTAGTAGTTAGGCAGTCTGGAGAACGGCAGCTGTAAAGATCAGCAGGAGGTGTCGCGGTGGATGGCGGGTGTGATGCTGAAACTGTGGACTACGACGAATGCTTCTCCATGAGCGCGGATGTGAGTAAGTGTGCGCGCAAGTGTTGGGGCAAGGGAGGGGAGGGGTAATTAGGTGCCTGTCTTTTCCAGGTTGTAAAAAAAGGTGGCTGTGACGGGAAGGAGCGAAGACGCTTCGAAAGAGGTAAGGTAGGTACAAGCAGCGCCCTATCTACCTGGCCCTCCATACCTTACCTACACTGTACCTTCAGTATTGTTGACTGCCATCCAGATGTTTAAGACGATAGGTAGATAATAATGGAGCCGAGCGATAAAATACGACGTACTCTGCGTATTCGTATGGATGAAGTGCTCAAGGTATTCGTATCGCATCTACCGAAGTTGCGCGAAAAAGCCCGTTGGCTATTGACTTCCGTTGCGACTCACTCAGCACAGCTCATTCCACCTGCAGATACTGGACTCGCCCACGCGACCTCACCCAGGCTGGGAACCTGGGGAATACGGATACAGGTACCTGACGTATCTAGCTGCCCATGCGACGAATAAGGTCCAGTGCCTTACTAGGTGACGTGCCGAGGTCTGCGTCATTCAGTGACATTGAACAAAATTCTGCTCCCCGTCGAGTACCTATTATAATTAGGTACAGTGGTTGACCCCTCCACGCCAACACGTGCAGAAGTGCAGTTTTGGGGATCCAACTTACAGGGCCCGGGGCACCCTCAACGATGTGGTAGATTCGTCCCGGCCGGCAACCTTAGGTGCGGGGGGCTAAGGTACCTTAGGTAGGTTGTCAGGTTGAACCCCGCCAGAGACAGGAACAACAGCCGTGCGCAACGGCCACTTCCAGGTTTGTTGATGTTGATTCTCGCTTCAGTTGATGCCTCCCGAACCCATTCGACAGCTTCCCGCGTGAATAGCCACGCCGCGAAAATACTGATACCGACGCTGCGCAGATAGCCACCTACCACGAACACTTCATTGTCGGCAATCTCTATACTCTCCATATCCACATCACACCGCCTCCTAGCATGGCCGACCACCCCGAGTCCAGCGGCAAGCGGTCGACCTCTCGAACGCGTACGTCGCGTCCCACGACCCCGCTACGCCCCTCTTCCAGATCATCTTTCAGGGAATCAGCCAGAGAAAGCGACCATGGAGGCGAACCTTTCCCTCTGAACACTTTCGAGCCAGCTTTTGCTGAGCTGTCTGACGCCATGGCCGACCTCGAAGCCAACATGATGCACTTCCAATTGATGCATGAGAGCTTGGCTCGCTTTAGCGAGTCTTTTGCCAGCTTTCTGTATGGCCTCAACATGAACGCTTTCTGCGTAGACTACCCAGAGGTGCGTGTGCCCCAACCAGCGGCTTTCTTGCTTTTAGGCGTGGCTGACGTTAGTACAAGGGGCCCATAACAGAATCTTTCCGACGCGCAAGGCAGCAAGAGGAGTCGGGCGCACATTCAGGTACGCCTCGCTTTCAGCGCACAGAATCTGCAGATTATGGATTGCGAACTGACGAGTCTCGTATGCACAGCGCCCACTCGAACAGATACTGGGCCAGAAAATGACGGCGAGATGACCTTTATGTATTTCTTCCAGGCTACCCTAGTACCGCCCTGGACAGTTCCTAACCTACCAACAGGACCACAGATGTTTCTTTCGTCGACAACCCTCCCGCATCCGCCAAGCCGACCCCGAGATTGAAAACACCCGAAGTACGAGGCTCGCGTGTGCCGGCTCCAAGTACTCGTGGCACTTCAGCCCGTGGCGCAAGAGGAGGACGCCGTGGAGCCGCCGAGTCGCAAAGAGGCCGGCCTAGCGGTCTGGCCCGTGCCCGAGGCCATGGTGTCCGATGAGTACGTTCCATGTTTCGCCATGGCATACGATGCAAGTTGAGGTACTGCTTGCCCACCGCGCCGGATTCTACTGGCGTCAGTGCAGAGGATGTCGAGTGCTGGGAAGTGGGAACGGGATGATACAGTGGCCATTTCAGTTCGTCATAGTGAAAGGGTATCATTCAGTTGTCTACTTTCAAGCCACAGGTAAACGTGTGGGCGGAGACGATCAGGTCTCCATCTCAACCTCCTGGTCGATGGCCCTCTCCGGACCGCCCTTGCTAGGGCCCTTGTTATCCGTTCGAAGACCAACGACAGCCTCGGCTTCCTTCTGGGTGTAGGGCTCCTCCTTGAGCTGCTTGACTCTTAAAGAATAGTTAGCAGTGTGACAATACGAAGAGGACCAAATATGTAGCGAATGCCGACTTGGTACGAACCTGCGCTTATGAGGCTTTCCCTTCTGATGACCGACCAGGCTGATCTCGGTTTCGAACCATTTGGCGCATTCGACGCAATAGTGCTGACCCAAGCCAGGGAGATCCTCAGGCGCCTTCGTGTCCTTCCATTGCCGTAAATGTCGTGGAGAAAGCATGTCGGCCTTGATCTGGTCGACGTCTCTGTCCAGGTTGTCAGAAACGCCCCTGAATGCAATGCGAAGTCTTCGGGCCTACCTCAACTTCCTCCGCGTCTTGGTCAATGTCCGCTTGTTTCCCACGCCCATTTTGCTGGCTTATCAGTGATAGTTGGCTGGAAGGGCGAGGATCGCAAGCGCGTTCGGGATGCTGAAGGTGGCAGAATTCCCAAAAATGTAGGTCGAGATGGCAATGGCGGGGCAGAATTTTGGCAGTAACTGTAAAAAAGTTGTTTCACCGCTCACGGGGGTCCGGGTGTCTGTTCGGCTCCGGACCCATCAAGTGAAGACGGGACTGCCAGGTACACCACACCTACCTAGGTCAGGTAGTGGGTACCCAGGTAACGTACCTTACACTGTAAGGTAGGTACCGATACCTATATCCGTACAAGATCGGCGCTTAGTGTCCCGGTATAGTAGCCTGGGTCGGGTATGTGACATATCTAATGTTGCTGGCAGGATAAGATCACGTGGTGATAACCCGAACGGTCTGGAACTCTGGTCCTTATCTGGCATTTTTGGAGGATCGTCCGAAGAGGCCCGAGAGGGCAATGGGCATGCGACAGGCTGTCTTCAATTTCCCACTCGCCGCCAGACACGAGCGTGCTTGATCCCAACTCGAGGTTCCTGCGTCGCCCGACATCAACTTTCCACCGAAGCGATCGCCCAGAGGATATATCAAGGAAACCCCACCAGAACTGGCCTGCGGAACCCTTGAGGATCGCGCGGAACTGTTGCCGTCGTCGGATCCGAAGAAGGCGGAACAATGGCCTCCAACGCGACGTCCTTCAGCACTCTCAGGGCCCGGTCCTATATCTTTCGGCTACCTCTTTTTACGCGCATCGTGTTGCTCGCAATTGTGGCAGCATGGGCTGCCAGCTTACAACCGGCTTGGGACGTGAAGCAATGGGGCGCGTTGATCCCAGACCAGCTGTCCTTCACGTCGTGTGAGCCCCTCGTATCCTCTTCTGCGAAGACCGAATTACTAATTCTGGCTTCCGCAATAGCGTACCGAATGAATACATATCCCTTCGTTCATGTTAATTTCATCCATGTCATCCTCAACCTTGTCGCCTTGACACCGTTACTGGAGCGATTCGAGGCCGAGTTCGGTACCCTGACGTCTATTGCGCTGTTCATCGGCCGTACGAACTTCCTCACAATATCCCTGCGATCCATCTCTGACTGAACTGTTGGCAGCGCTCTCAACGATTCCGGCTGTCGTATACGTGCTGATCGAGCGATTTCTCTTCAAGGGCAATGTTAGTGTTATGGGCGCTAGGTGAGGAAGAGAACCCAAGACTTGATGAATGTAGGAACCTTGAAATGGAGACTGATGTCTGGCGCATCACAGCGTATGGGTCTTTCTTCTTCTCGGAATGGAGGCTATCCGCACATACAAGACGAACCCTTACTTGACGATTGCGACCCACTCCATTCCTACATGGACAACACCATTGATCCTCGTTCTGGTCGTTACAGCGCTCGTTCCCGGTACGAGTTTGCTAGGCCATCTATGTGGTGTTTTGGTTGGATATCTTTGTGAGTCACGACGTACAACCACCCTTCTCATTTTCCGGAACACTAACATTCTACCTTCAGTTGGTCTCGGATATCTTAAGTTCCTGAGCCCACCGGAGAAGGCATTGCGGTGGGTTGAGTCGAAGCTGAACCTCTTGGGACGTCTGCCTCACTACGTAAGCGTCGACCAGAAGACGTACGGTCGTTTCGGTGTCTTGCCCTCCAGCAGCCACCCTCCCGGTACAAGCGCGCCCATTGCTCTGGTGGGCAGCACGCAGAGACTCGGTCCTTGAAACAGGAACGCCGGACTGTATTATATATTCGATCTATTGCCCCAAGCAGACGAATAGCGTCTTGGTAGGAGTTTGGAGTTACGTTACGGGCAAAAGGGGACATCATTGTGTTGATTCTGGTCCCTCTGCCAGAAGCTTCACTTTGTAGCATATTATAAAATGGGATTCGTCCTCGCCCATTCTCGGGGTGCGCTTAGACCAGCACTTACAAAACCCCAGGTGCTTGAAGTAGAGCTACTCTGAAAACCTGAATGATAAGATATTTTATGGGTGTGTAAATTATTTGGCAAAACCTGAATGCCGCACGCCTACCAAACATCGATGGTAGAGGATACAACAGGCAAAAGAAGCTAAATTATACATTGTTTTGACGGGACCTTTTGACCGGACCCTGGACGTGTCCCTGCGTATTCGTCGAATTGTGTTTCTCGGGCCTCAATACCCCCGGGCCATCTGATCAGGGGTAGGTAGGTAAGCTTGGCCAACGCGCTCGGATAAATGAATATTTGGGCGCCGATTTCTGGGGTCGCGAAGTTACAGCACAGGTAAGGCACTCGTAGCGTACCTAGGTACCTTACCTTAGCTGACAGGGGCCTGATCTCGAGGTACGAACAACAACCCCTGGAGATGACGACTGTCTTCAAAAGAATCACCACGCAGACTGGTCGATCAGATTTGTGCGATTGCGCAGCTTGTTGAAGCTGCCGCAGAACGAAATCGTCATGTCACGACTGATATGTGAGGATGCAACCCGCCGTGGCCCTGACTGGCATCGAGCAGCTCTGACTTGTCCCTAATAGCTTCGGCCCTTTCGTTGCGACGCGATCCACGCATCCTCAAGCTTCCGCCCTATATTTCTCTGGCCTGTATCCTCGGTGGTATTGCTTGGCTGTTCCTCCTGCCGCTCAACGACTACTCCCGAAGAACCTACATTTCCGAGAATGCGCTTCTTCCCGGTCAGGTACACACCTATTTCGGAGGCAGCGACCAGAACGTACTGCGGGCGTATAAGCAAGAGGTCAACTCGGTCACGGACAGGTCCAACTACGAGTGTGTGCACTCCCATTGAAGCACCCCATAGCCACAAGCTGACGGTCATCCCCATCTAGAATTAATGACAAGCTCGAAAGTATCCTGAAGAACGTCGGTCTCAAAGTCGGTCGCCAAAATTACACGTACGAGTCGGCCGGCGACATTTACTCAGGCGAGAACATTTACGCCATCCTACAAGCCCCACGTGGCGATGCGACGGAAGCGATTGTGTTGGTGGCAGCTTGGAGGACGGTCGATGGCCACTTCAATCAAAATGGTATTCCGCTAGCATTGACCCTGGCCCGTTACTTCAAGAGGTGGTCTCTATGGTCCAAAGACATTATCCTGGTTGTTCCCCCCGACAGCAGAACAGGAACCCAAGCGTGGGTCGACGCCTACCACGACTCCCATGACTCCGCCAGAGTGAACTCTCTACCTCTCAAGTCCGGCGCCCTCCAAGGCGCCATTGCCATTGATTATCCCCAGGAACATCGATTCGAGTCCATCCACATCATTTACGATGGCATCAACGGCCAGCTTCCAAACCTAGATCTCATCAACTCTGTCGTCAATATTGCCGGGGGCCAGATGGGTATGGGAACCGCCATTCAAGAGATGTGGACGCACTCGGACAAGTACCAGGACCGTCTGCGTACTATGCTTCGAGGCATGCTGAATCAAGGCCTGGGACACGCCTCTGGCCCCCACAGCAGCTTCATACCTTACCACGTCGATGCGGTCACACTGCAGCCTTTCGGTGAGGGATGGCATGACGAGATGGGCATGGGCCGTACGATCGAAGGCACTTTCCGGAGTCTGAACAACCTTCTCGAACACCTCCATCAGAGTTTCTTCTTCTATCTGCTCATGCATAAAGAGAGGTTCGTCAGCATCGGCACCTATCTGCCTAGCGCCATGATCTTGGCAGCAAGCTTCACAATCACTGCCATCTCGCTGTGGGTGAAAAGTGGTCATCAAGAACAGCCTCCCATTGTGGTCAAGTCAGAATGTGAAGTCACCGCGAATGATAAGTCTTCCGAAGATGCTTTGCGGGAGACAGACAAACACACGCTTCGCACTAGAGCCGTTGAGCGGGATCTGTTCCTACCACTCGGTGTCGTGGCCATCTGCCAGTTCCTAGGCGTGATTCCGCTGTACGTCTTCAACCACATGCCCGCAAGTGTAAGTTTCGACCAATCCTGAATCCTGAATTATTTGGCTTTTCTCTGACAGCTGCAACAGATGCTTGCTGGGGCGTACACGGTCTTTTCGCTCACTAATTGTGCTCTGCCCTTCCTCATCTCTTCGCTGATGACATCCGCCTACAACCCTACGGTTCAGCAATACCAGCTCATCAAGTCATTCTCCCTACTCTTGTTGGGCATGTTTCTCTCCGCTCTAGCCACGCTTAACTTCTCTCTGGCCTTTCTTGTGGGGGTTATGGCCAGTCCACTCTCCTTCATGCACCCATGGCCGCACCATCCTGCCGTTCGGTGGGCTTGCGCGGCTTTCCTTCAACTTATCTCACCTACGGCAGCTCTTTACTCCGTCTCGACTTACTTCAATATTAGCATTGGGGAGGTCCTCAAAGAAGCTGCTTTCGGTTGGGACGTTTGGGGCATGTACACGCCTGTCATAATCTGGGGTGTGTGGTGGCCTGCTTGGCTGATGGGTTCGGTTATTGTGCTCGGGAACCCTGCGTCCTCAGCGAAAAGGGCTTGATTCGAGTCATTGGCATTCAAGAAAAAACAGTGAGGCGTTATAAGAAGAGGGCATGTTTTGGAGCAACCATTAAATCAGGACTTGTATATCAGAGGCATGGAGGCCGTTGTCGTTTGCTTGTCATCAGAATCATTTTGGCCCACCATCAAGGGCCAGTTTCTCTTCATCTCTCTAATTCTAGTGGTGTACACTGGTCTTTGCTACCGACCAACATTACAGACGCCTTTTTGGTCAGCCCGTAATCTTTCCTCTTCCTTAAGCAGCCCACACATCGCCACCGGCCGTCTCGATCCAGTTTCCCAGCTGGTTAACCTGAGAGTCCCAGTCAAGCAGCCGCTGGCGCATGTTGGCAATCTGCTTCATGTCAAGAACCTTCGGCTGGACCCAAGTAATGTGCGCAACCTCATCCACTTGGTCAATGTTTCCACGCAACAGACCCAGGCTCAGGGCCTTCATGATCAAGTGCTCAATCTCGTCAGAGCGAACCTTAGTTTCCTGAGCGATGGTGCTGAAAGACATAGCGCGGTCGTGGGGCGGGCGGCGGAAGACGGCCTCTGTCAGAGCCGCCAGGTAGATCTTCTGGCGCAGGTGGCCTGCATTGTCGTTGAGGAGTTCCTTTGAGCGCATCTTGGCAGAGAGAGCCTCGAAACCCTGGAGGTCGCCACGGTTGAAAGCGAAGAGCAGGTCGCGGAACCACGAGTCCTGGGTTCCCTTGAGGGCATCGAGGATGGGGTGCAGAAGAAGCTCGCCAAAGTTGTAGATGGTGTCGGATACCAAGGCGGCGATGCTGAGGTGCAGCGCCCGTCTATGGCGCTCTTGAGCTGTGAGAGAGTTGAGGTCGATGCAGGCGAGGTATAGGAGGGCATTGCGGTAGTATGCGGCAAAGTCCATCTTGCGCTACGGGAAATTTCAGTCAGTAACGGCCCGAGATCGATAATACCACGATTTTCCTACCTGGTAGTAATTGGCATTCGCATCGTAAAAGGCGGCGTGAACAATAGTCTCGACCGAATCGAAGCTGTCCAGTATTCTCTCGGCCGAATCGAGGTCCTTCCTGGCGCCGTCCATGTCCTCCAAGTTCAACTTTACTCTAGCAACGGCGACAGATGCGTACACCAGAGCATCTTGTGAGTTCTCGCTATCGACCTTCTTCGCAACACCCTGAAGGAAAGAGAGGCGCTCCTCGTCGTCTATGCCGTCTTTGTCAGTGTCCCACCATCACTGGTCAAGGTCCCAATGCTTCTTACCCTTACATTCCGTGGCGGCCTTCAAAGCCAGATCAACGAGCTTAAGCTGGTTTATCTTATCCGCAAACTTGAGGATGAAGACCTTGTAGAAGGACAGCCGCTGGGCCTTGCTGCCTGGGTGGCTAAAGAACTGACCCAGAGCATCGGTAAGCTGGTGCCACAGCTTCCGCTCCCAGTAGTTCTCGAACTCCAGAACAAGGTGCTGAAGCTCCTCGGGGGCCTCGTCGCGCTGCTCCGCCAGGAAATCGGGAATCGTGTCAACGTTCATCTTCGTGGAGGTGGAGGTTGAGGTTAAGGCTCGTGTGGTGGGGTGGGAGAGCTTCGAGTGCCCGGGGCGACAACACAATCGAGGCTGATTGCGATGATCACGGTTTCGATTCGATTCGTAGGTATATGGTAGAGGCGCTACTGACTAGAGACCGGGTGTCTGTTTTGGTGGTGCCAAACGCCGGAAGCTTCGTGTGGTTGTAAAGTTGGTATGTGATGGATGCAAGCTCCGGAGGGACGATGCACATAACGCGGCTAGCCAGCAGCCTGGTCAGTCAGCTACGTGCTGCCTACCCAAGATACCTAAGGTACCTACCAACTCTTGCTACTCAGGACGCTTTGGGACTGACAATCCTTACCTAAGCCGCGAAGTGAGGTACGGATACGGGTCCCGACCGGATCCATGCTACAGCCAATGGCTGTTTTTCCGATCCTATGACCAAATCTGGTCCGTGCCTCCACGTGACCCGCCTGTCCGCCGCCCCGGTCTGGATGAAGCTCGCGACTTTGGAGCTTTCGGCTACGCTGAAGCATTCACGTGGCAGTCAATTGGGAGGCTATCGCACTCATTCATTGCCGCCTCGATATCCGACAATGGCCTCCTTTCCGACCGCCGTGCGGTCAACCCAGAAGGTTGCGCACAATGTCCTGAGAAGGCAGCCCATTTCTGATGTTGCCATCACCCGGACGGGCAAGCCTATCCTACGAACGCAGGGCGGAAGGTAGGCGGACGGTTCAATTGCGCGGGCAAAGAGTACTGCTGACACCATGTTCTTCCTAGACACTCCCTCGGCGGTATGCTTTCCTTCGCTCGACTCGGAACTTTATCTAAAAACGAATCACAGGACACACTGCGACGGTATTTGGCGCAACGGGCCAAGTTGGACGGTACATCGTGAACAGACTTGGTACGACGCGGATATCTTCGACGATGGCAACACATCTGACTCTCCAATATAGCCCGCCAGGGATGTACGGTCGTCATTCCCTTCCGTGAGGAGATGGCCAAGCGGCATCTCAAGGTCTCGGGTGATCTGGGCAGAGTCGTCTTCATTGTATGGTCTCCCTACAACAGAGGGGTTCATCGCGATCAATGGCTAAACATTACGTCAGGAGTACGATCTCCACAACACCCAGTCAATCGAAGAGAGCGTCAGACATTCGGATGTAGTTTACAACCTGGTCGGCCGAAACTATCCCACCAAGTAGGTTATCTGTATGCAGCGGCCCCGGGGACAATGGCTAAGAGCGCACGCAGGAACTTCTCGCTGGAGGATGTTCACGTTGAGGGAACCGAACGTATAGCTGAGGCTGTTGCCAAGTACGACGTGGATCGCTATATTCACATGTCGAGTCACAGCGCCAGCCTGGACTCCCCATCCGAGTTCTACCGCACCAAGGTTAGATACAGAATACCCAAGACAAAAGTGATGGTCTAACCAGTCCAATAGGCGCGCGGAGAGCAGGTCGCCCGCAGCATTTACCCCGAGACGACTATCGTGAGACCGGCACCCATCTTCGGCTTTGAAGACAACCTTCTCCTTAAGCTTGCCAGCGTTATGAACCTGTTCACTGCCAACAACATGCAGGAGAGATTCTGGCCGGTTCACGTACGTTTGAAACACGAATATTAGTTGAAACGCGGGCCCTGACACTTGTAGTCTATCGACGTAGGTCAGGCTCTCGAGCTGATGCTCTACGATGACAGCACCGCTGGCCAGACTTTCGAGCTCTACGGTCCCAAGAACTACTCCATGGCCGAAATTGCTGAGTATGTCGACCGCGAAATCTTCAAGAAGCGCCGACACATCAACGTTCCGAAGAAGGTCCTCCAGCCTGTTGCCGGGCTGTTGAACAAGTTCCTGTGGTGGGACGTCATGTCCGCCGACGAGATCGAGCGTGAGTTCATCGACCAGGAAATCGACGAGACAGCAAAGACGTTCAAGGACCTCGGCATTGAGCCCGGTGACATCGCCAAGTTCACCTACCACTACCTGGTAAGACCGCGTGTGAGGTTTATCTGGAGATGGCCGATACTAACTATGCTGCAGCAAGGATTCCGCAGCGGCAACTTCTACGACCTCCCCCCAGCAACAGAGAAGGAGAAGAAGGAGGAGCGCAAGTACCTGCACGTTCTTGACGACCAGTAAGCATGGATCCCATTTGCTGGGGAGGGATTGATTCTGGGCCAGCAAGTCGTTTAGAGTGTAAATATTAGTCAGCTAGACAAGTTGCAAAAGTCGAGGAATTCATGTACAGTCTGAATACGTCATTTAAGAGTGCAAGTCTAACTGCGGCCGCGAGATTGTTCGTAGCGGTAATCGTCAAGTAAAGGTTTGCGGTGCCAGCTGATTCGTTGAGGTTGCTGTGCTGGGTTTTGACGCTCAAAATAGGGCCCCCCACCCTCTTTTTGCCGTTTACCTCGCGCTGCAATTACCAAAACCCAAGTGCTCACTTGATCCACCACATCGCTCTCGTCAACCGTCGAGCCGTACTGACCTGAAGAAGCGGATCCCTTACTGAACGTAGTATCAACATGGACAGTGACGACGAGCCTCTGTAAGTCGTTTGTTAGAACCGTCGGAAATTTTCTCTCCAAACGCACCCCCACTAATCAAACGCCCCTCGAAAAACCATGGCAGAAACTGACTTACATCAATCAACAGCACCCTCTCTTCTCACGCTCTCGCGGCCCTGGCTGAGTTCAACGCCGAGAAAGATGCCCACCAGGAAAAGTTTGAGAAACTCAAGGCGCAAGCCGAGGCCAATGCTGCCGGCGGTGCTCCTCTATCCATGGAGGCTTTCACTGAAGACTGGAACGAGTCACAGTTTTGGGTACGAACCATTGAAGTCCTCATTTCACTCAGTGTCGTACGTGCTGACTTACCGGGGCGCAGTACTCCGACGAGACGGCAAACCTGATCGCCGGCCAGCTCCTAGAGGGTGCTGACGAGGGCATGACCATTGGCGTTGTGTCTGCGCCCAGCGTATTTGTTGCGCTGCGGAACTTGCTAGTATGGTTATCAGGGACAGCAACCCTTTTGCAGGCGCGTAACTAAAGTTGGGAACAGAACGCGCGCGATCACACTCTGGGACGACCTAAGGTTTTGCTCCTTGAGCACGACATGCGGTTCAACGTTTTCCCCGAGTTTGTATTTTACGATTTCCAGCAGCCGTTCAAGCTTCCAGGTGCGTCATTCTTGACCACAGATTTGTGAAAGAATAGTGTTTTGATACCCGATGCTCCAGTTGAGCTGAAGGGCGCGATTGATCGCATCGTTTGCGACCCGCCGTTTCTCAGCGAGGATTGCCAGACGAAAGGTACGAAATCCTAAACCGTTACTGAGCCTCCGAAGCGCTGACAATAGCGCAGCCGCCATGACGGTGCGGTGGATGATGAAGTCTAACTCCGCTTCCAAGGGACGAGTAGTTGTCTGCACAGGCGAGAGAATGGAGAGTCTTGTCAACAAGGTTTACAAGGCACTGGGCGTTAAGACCACGACTTTTGAGCCCAAGCATAGCAGAGGTCTTAGCAACGAGTTTTACTGCTACGCCAACTTTGAGTGCAAAGACTGGAAGTGGAGGAATGAGGCTAGTTGAGGAAGTAGGAGGAGCACTTTTCTCTTGGCTTTGGACGAGCTCTTATTACAGAGACCAAACAGTTCCCCCCGACGTGATATGAAATAGTAGTACACTTCGCTGGTTTCTCGCTGTTCTATACAAAGATGGCCTTTCCCCGGTCGCCAGGGTATGTGATGCCAATGCTTGCCATCCAATGCGTTTGATGTCTGCCAAAGACCCAAACCTAATGTTGATGCAAGACCGAGATTCTTTCCAACGCCGACAAAATGCTAGTCCTGACACCTTTCCCGTTTTTTCCAGACTATCAACCCCTGCCTACGCTCCTTGTTATCGAACGCTGTTCATCATGTGCTCGGCGTACCATGTGCTCTTTCCCGGTGGAGATTACGAGAGGGAGCGGATTATGTAGAAGAGTAGATAGGGTTGGGCACTAAGCACATCCGACTTCGACGCCATTTCGACCTTGTGGTCGTTGAACTTGAACCACTGGTCGCCCACCCGACAGTAGGACACGTAATGGCCTGGCAAAAGAAGTTAGTGCTGAACTGCATCTGCGTTGTTCTCCGTAAATTACTTACCGGTGTCGATTTCGCCGACATGGACGACAACACTGAGTAGGTCGTATGTGCAGGATCTGCCCAGCTCGTGCGCATCCTTCGCTTCCGTTCCTCTGCCTCGGCTCGTGTATGGCAGCATATTGAGCTGCAGTGGAAAGTTGACGACGGTGTCAATCTTTGACGGCGCCCTGTCGTGGCGACCTTGCTTGTACTCGAAGCGCTTTTCTACCAGGTTAGTGGCATGTAATGATGGCTCAAGCAAGAGCCGGACTGACCTTCAGCTGAATGGCAAGCACGTTGGGCAGACGCTTAATACTGGTATTTCTTCGTGCTTGCTGCATGCCGTTGCAATTGTGGCAGCGGTACTCGCACTTGTCGTACTTGACGTACTCCTCGTCCAGACATTCTTGAAGTGTCAGGCTCGGGATCTTCTGGCCGCCCTTTTTCCTCTTATGAGCAAGGTTTTCGAGTCCCAAGCTGAGATCGAGGAAAGATTGCACGGCGTTCGTGACACCGCCGCAGTTTTGGCATGTCGTGGAGCTTTGAAGCTTGCCGTAGAATGTCTGGTGGATGATACAGTTGCAGGTATGCTCGCTACCCGTCTCCGGCTTCTTTCCATCCCCATTGCGTTCATGTAGCTCCTCGGCTAGGAACTGGAAGAACTCGTGCGCGTCCTGTTCCTTGGTGGTTACAAGGTTTTCAAAAGCCTTTTTCTCCGAGATCCAGAATCCAGACAGGATGCTAGCCGCTGTAAAGCCATTGGTATTCTCAACTGCATAAAAGTCCTGGAACATATCGTCCATGGCACAGCTCAGGCAGTTTGTCAATTGGCAATCGTTACTCTGGTGTCCATCACTCAGGTAGAAGTTCCGCAGCATGGGGTTGTGAAGGAAGCTCTGCAGCACGACGTTCTGATAGCAAGTGGCACCAGCGTTATATATGCCACGCAGGCCATTAGCCTTGCAGGAAGCGGTTGTCGTATTGGTGGAGATGTATAGGGGGTTGTCCTTGATGCTGTCGGAGAACATCTCATCATGCTTTCTCTTGCGGTCTGGCACTCGTCAGCACTCGTCTACATTGGCTGTCTCTCCTACTATCCATCCTAAAACAAGTGTTTGGGTATTCAACATTCTCTTGTGGAGATTCAGCTTACTTGAAAAGGTTCCTGTGCCCATCTTGCGTACACGCAGTTCCTCAAGAGTGGGGTCCCATACTAGGTCATCACATATTTGACAGTAAAGAGCCCCGCTGCGGGAATCAACATCTGACCAGGTCAGTAGGTGGCAAAGGAGCAGGGTAGGTAGAAAGGGGAACTAACAGAAGCGGTGCTGCTTCTTTGTGCCGTGCTTGAGACGATCGTCCTCGGTAACAATGGTTGAGCACTGCAGACAGAGGTAGTTGGATGTGAGGGAAGTAATCGCTTGTCCATCAGGATTCTTAGACGTCTGAGGCACAATTGGAGTTCCCTCAAAGATGTTCTTCAGTATCATCTTGTAGTGAAACACGGATGAGTTCATGACATCCTGTGACTGGGAGAACAGTTTTTGAACATGCTCTAGTATCGGTCAGCATTGTCTAGGATTTCACAGCAGCGCATCTGACTCCGAATGGAGAAAGGGTCTACGAACCACAGCCAAAGACCGGTGTGCCTGGAACTGGCGACTTGACCTTAGCAGTCTTGGGGGACATTGGTGTTGTTGGTCGCGCAGACATGTTGTTTGTAGTCGATCAGCCAGGTCCTCGGCGGATTTGAGCCTTGTGTCTTGGAAGAGAAAACCCCTCTGGGTTTATTTTTTTTAATTTTTTTTCTTGTTCTGCTCGCCGATAACAGTGATAGGGGTAGCTTGTCGTTAGAGAGTTGCGACAGCTATGAGAAAGTTGCCTTGTGATGGAGAGAAGAGTCTCAGAGTAGTTATGATGGGGGGGAGGGTGATCGGCAGCGCAGGTCGGAAGGCGACGACAACGGCAGGGAATCTGCGACGACACCAATTGTTAGCTTCAAGGATACGAATATAGAATGGAAAAGCCGTAGCAAACAGAAGACGCATTCACCTCCGTCAACGGCCAACCCAAGGCTACTATAGGCCTGCCGGGGATGGGCTGGCAGCAGTTAATCGTGCGATGAAGCTGCTCAAGACACTGGTTCAACGGCGCAAGCCAGGTGTTGCAGGCGGCAGCTCTGCTCGCGAGGCGCCGAGCCCAGGGAACCGCGTTCGAGACGGCGTGGCGACGGACGGAAGCAGTCGCGGTCTGCAGCAATCAGACAGCACCTGGAGATCGCCTGGACAGGACAGAAGGCGAGCAATTTGGGGGGTTTTGGACGATCCCTGGAAGATGCAAATGTCGAAGCTGGCGCCACGTGCACAGACGAGAACACTTGCAGGCCGTCCTTTAGCCTTTTGCTCGTACCTTAGCAGAGACGGGCGCGAGAAGCACCTCAGCCAACAGCATTAATTCCACCTTATCGGCACCTGATCGGGGGGACCGTTTCTTATCGATAAGAATTGAGGTGACCTTATCCGCCTGCCGCCTCGCCCCTGAAGGCAGACATCACAAAGGTTGTTCCACTGGCGCCCAGGGAACTTTTTAGTGGGGGCGTAGCTGGGATCAGCCCCCAAGGGCCTGAAGGGGTGGTTGTCACTGGCAATGGAAACCGATGTGATGAGGTAATCCTGCGACTAGGCGTCCATGCCTACCTAAGGAGATAGGACGCCTTTCGTCTCAGCCAACCTCGGCATCTTGGCTGCAACCCCTCGATTGCGCCTTCACCCATCTGCACGGCGACTTGATTTGCCCATATGAAAACAATCCCATCGCAGATCATAGGGGTTCAAGAACACATAAGACGACGGGACAACAATGCGGGGTCTGCTCCGAAGCGTACTCTCAAATTGCAACTCCAACGCCGGTCCGTGACTAAGACGACTGCACAGCTTCGCCCCTCCGAATCGCGAACATTTTGGCTCTGCTCACAGCCACAGCGTCAAAATGGCAACGAAGCTTGTCTCTCTTCCCGAGGTCGACCGCCTGAGTCCCCTCTGTATACGCATTCTGGGCGGCAACCCGGGAAAGTTCACACTACAAGGCACCAACACATATCTGCTCGGCCGGGGCAGCCGCCGTATCTTGATCGACACCGGCGAAGGCTTGCCGTCATGGATTGCTGCTGTCAAGTCCACTTTGGAGCAAGAAAAGGCGACCATTGAGACGGTTCTGATCACTCACTGGCACCGAGACCACCAGGGTGGTATTCAGCAGCTCTTGGAGCTGTCGCCAAATTCCAAGATCTTCAAGAATCAGCCCGAGGAAGGCCAGTCGGACATTGCGGACGGGCAGAAGTTCGCCGTTGATGGGGTCAGCCTCACGGCTATCTTCACCCCCGGGCACACTGTGGATCACATGGCTTTCGTCTTGGAGGAAGAAGACGCCATGTTCACGGCAGACAACGTCTTGGGGCAGGGCACAGCCGTATTTGAGGACCTCGCCACATACCTCAATAGTCTGGAGAAGATGAGGCACCTATTCAAGGGCAGGGCGTACCCAGGCCACGGGCCAGTGATTGAGAACGGCGCATCCAAGATCATGGAGTATATTAACCATCGAAAGACCAGAGAGGAGCAGGTCATCCGAACGCTTCGATCCAAGAGAAATGTCGGTTCCGATGGAGGCCCGTCAGACGCTTGGACACCCATGGAGCTGGTCAAGGTCATTTATCGTGATGTTCCAGAGGAGCTGCATGTGCCTGCGTCCAGCGGAGTCATACAAATTCTTGAAAAACTCGAGAGGGAAGATAGGGTTTCACAGAGCGGCGATAGATGGACGTGGAGGGGACATTCGTCGTTGTAAAGTACCTACTATTACTTAGTCATGAAGTCCTAAGCAGTCCGACGGGCTTTGGCGGGGCTTCGGGGCCGAAGACGGGAACCCGCGACGGCGAGATGGCCTGTCAAAGGTCGGGTAGAGCGTGCGTACCTTACGACCGGAAAGATGAGGTAGCGAAGCGGGGAAACCGCGGGCTGGATCGCATCATGGTAGAGTCACAATCCGGACGTTTCCGCGACGGAGACGGAATATTCAAGTTAGAAGGCCCATAACTGTCAGTGTAAGTAAGTCAGCAGGTTTTGTGTGCGCGTGTATAACGACTCTTCGCGTGGCCTTGTGAAAGGCTGGCGTGTTCTTAGATGCCGCCGAAGCAGTGCCACCAGACAGGCAGACAGACCAACAGACAGGGCATTCGGAAGGTTCGGACGACCCGTGCATCTTGTGGCGGGGCGGAACCTCAGTACCTCCACTACCTTACCTAAGGTAAGGTACCTTAGGTACCTCACACTTACCTTACACTACTGCGTACGTAGGTAGGTCACTACGGGATGACGTCCAGCGCGTGGCCAGCGAGGTTAATAGTGGGGCATCGCAGCGCTTGTGGACGGCAGCTTCAAGACGCGTGGGTAAGGTAGGTATGGTAGGTAGGTAGTTATGCAATCAGTTACCAGCGTGTACTCAGTACCTTACCTCGCTGTCGTGAGTCACAACACTTGAACTCCTTACGTTAGGTACTTGACGTCGCTCTCGGCGTGGTGATGTGGCGGTCGGTGTTGAGGTCAAAATCTCACCCACCATTCCTTCTTGCCCTGATGGTGCTGTGGATGTGGCAGACGGACTAGGTAGGGGCAGGTTTTGGTCCTTGGGTTTGGCTCGGCGCTCAGCACATGTAGGCAATAGCAATAGGCATAGCCCTTCGTACACATTCTCCTCGCTTGCCGCGCAATATGGGCCGGTGCGAAATTTCCTGTGTAGAGTAGAGATGCAAGTCACAGCGGCCTGCGAACCCGTGATCGATGCGGGTCGGACTCCGACCTGAGTCCGGATTCCACGGGAGACAAAAAGAGAGTGCCGGTAAGGTTGGGTGGGGGCTATTCAGGGAACGCGGGATCACGATTTTGATGGATGGATCGGACGCAGGGATTTCGCTCCGTGGTATGTCTCCATAAGGTACGCACGGCTATAAGTAAGCGAGTCGGTGAGAGAAAACGGAGGGGAACCGGATGTTGTATCTCAAAACGCCGGGTGTCCAAGGAGCTTGGTAGGGATGGCACCATGACACCCACGTTGCCTCGCGTCTCCCGCGTGACTCAAATGCAAGCCCGGTCTAATGTGGAGGGGCAGAAGAAGAATCTTTGCTCACATGTCTGTTGTCTGGCGTGTTCGATGCCGTAGGTCTTTCTCGACATCTCCGCAGGTCTTTTCTGAAGTATCCAGACTTCCGGCCAAGGATCATCAGACAGACCATAAACGGTGCGGCAGGCGGCTCGTAGGGCTTGGCGATCCAACGATACCTAGCAGCCCCTACTGTGCCAAACCTGAATGCGCCGCACTGTCCTTGCGAATGCCCTCCTTTGCTACGCGAAATCGGCCTGTACACAGTCTAATGTCGTCACCACCGCCCTTCCCACAATCACGAACACAGGGAAAATCAAAGCTCAGCCGGCACGCGGCTCGCAAAGATGCAGGGCTCCCCGCCGTAACCACACTCAGCTTAGCGTCTACATAGTAGTGAGCGGGCAGCAGGCATTAAGGCAGCCCATGCAGCAGCTCATCCCTGTCTGCCTGTCTGGTTCCCCCACTTGGGAGGAAAGACGAGGAAGAAGAAAGATTTTAGGATCCAGCTGGCACTTCACAATCACACCTCCACCGTTTCTGCGCCGGCCAGCACCCGTAACTCGGGTCGGTGGGTTGTCGTTCGCCTAGGTAACTCAACCCCTAGTAACGCGGCGTCGTCTACTTTCTTCGCCGACGTCCACTGGATGCCTCCGGAACCCTCGGAGTCGGCCTTTGTACTTTGGTGCCGTCGACTTACACGCCAACATGGAACCTAGCCAGCCCTACTCGGCCTGACCTCACCTCTTCTTGAACGTGGACACCTCAATTTTGGCAGTCACTGCCTTCGCCGAGTACTGCCCAGAAGCTACCTAGCTACCTTGACGTACCTACTTTACCTCATCTTGTCACGAGTACCGTCTCTGTAGCTTGCCCAAAAACCCGCCGCGAAATATGGACTTCTCTCAGCCTCCGCTCCGGCGCTGTTCTGTTCTTGCGTTTGTCGGCTCAATCCACATGCCGCAGAGTACTTGTATTGCGACTTCGCCCTTCCTGGATCCGTGAAGCTTTCCTTCTCCATCTCATCCCTCTCACTTCCACGTAAAGCTGTTCTCGGGAGCAAACCACGTGAGCCCCAGGTTGTTGAATACATCATACGGAATCCCGAGGTTCTATTTGCGCCTACTTAGAGCTGGCAGCAGCTCTACCATCTCTTGAGCGAAATCGACACTTTCCCTGCTCCCAAATGAAACAACCCATCGAGAAGCTCATCACACTAGTGGTCTTGGGCCTCGTGCCCTTGGTCTTTGCCCATGGTGCCCATGAAGACGGCGGAGACGGCACGTCCATGAATATGGATGTGCCCCACGGCGCCGCAGAGGAACCCAAACCAAACGATAGCTACCCACCAACCTATTTCGCGCTCGCAGATCATGCCGGTGTCATGTACGCGCACATCGGGGCGATGGTGCTTGCCTGGGTCTTCATTCTGCCAGTTGGTGAGTCTGCCAAGGTAACGCCGAGAATGCGATGCCGACTAACATGCCCTGCAGCCGTCATGCTTTCAATCGCGCGCTCACGGTATACGCTGGCGCTCCAATTTGTCTTCCTTGCGGTGAATGCGCTTGGCGTAGTCCTGGCCACGGTCTACAACGCCAATACCCCCGATCTGTATCCTAACAACGCTCATCACAAGCTTGGCTGGCTGGTGACCTGGGCCGTGTCGGCGCAGGTCTTGATCGGGCTGCTAGGCAAGGTTGCCGGCGCTTCGAGTAGCCGGAATTTTGAAAGATACAACAAGAACGAGTACCAGTCCTTCATTCCCGTTTCTACAGCCGCTATGGCTGAGCACCACCGCATGAATGGGTCGCCATTTGCCAACGAGTACCGACTGTCCAATGACAGCGGACAGGGCACCGAGCCTTGTACCGAGTCACTTCGAAGCCACTCCCGGTCTTCCTCTTCGAACGAAATCTCTCCGCGCATCTCTGATGTCCATCGCAAAGAATATGTTGAGGGTGACAACGAATTGGAGGACGGTCTATCCATGCCTATACCCACTGTCAGCCACGAGAACAAGGCCGGCTCGCTAATCGCGAAGGTGACGGGAAAGATCTCTTCCAGAGTGCGGAAAGGTCTGCTCTGCGTCTACAACTTTGTTGACAGGACCATCCTACCTCTGGGCTTCGCTACATTTTGCTTGGGCATCGTGACCTACGGGAGATTCTTCGTAAGTGCTGAAAAACACTACCGTGCACAAATCATGTAAATGCTGACTCGAAGCAGGAGGGCAATGGGATCTTTAGCGGTCTGGCGCATTGGATCAAGGGTGGAATTTTCTTCTGGCTTGGTTTGCTAACCCTCGGCCGGTGGAGCGGCAGTTTCGGCGAACTCGGATGGGTGAGTTGTGGCCCGTTTCCGGAGGCCATCGGCCCCGTTTTGCTGACTTGTGGTCCGACAGGCGTGGAACGTTCGGCCGAAACGAGCCGACGGCAAGTGGCGGCCCTCGGCGGAGTTTGTCGAGAGCGCCCTCATTTTCGTCTACGGCTCAACCAATATCTTTCTTGAGCATCTCGGAAACTTGGGAGGTGAATACAGCGCCCAGGACTTGGAGCACATTTCGATCACGGTCCTGTTCATCGGTGGTGGGTTGGTAAGTTTGGTAGTAGTCGCTTCGAGACGGGGTTTGCTAACACGCGATAACAGTTTGGCATGCTTATCGAGTCGAGCCGCATCCGCGATCTCTTGAATACATCCGTTGTCGATGTCGCTACAACCAATCTGGAGCAGACATATGACGACGAGGAGCGCGAAATCCTGCAGCCCCCGAAGCAATATGGAGTCTCCATCAACCCCATTCCGGCGCTCGTCATTCTCCTCCTGGGGATCATGATGAGCTCACACACCCAACACTCGATGATCTCAAGCATGGTGCACAAGCAGTGGGGCAACCTTTTGATGGGTGCTTCGTTTGCGCGAGGCTTCACTTACGTGATCATGTACCTGAAGCCTCCCAAGTCTGTTCTCCCGTCTCGGCCTCCAACGGAGCTCCTGGCCGCTTTTGGCTTGATCTCTGGGGGCATCATCTTCATGGCTAGTGTGAGTCGCCGTCTTCCGCAGTTGTTCCTCGCGATATTTTCTAACTAACGAAATCCAGGCTAGCGACACGGTCGATGGAATGATCCATTATGAGCTTGATGCCATGTTCATGTATACTATGACCATGGGACTGGTGGGTGTCCTGATGGCATGGGAGATCATCGTCCTTGCTATCAAGGGCTGGGCAGTGCGCAAAGAGGCCGGCAGGCAATTATACAGTCTCGCTTGAACGTCTTGCACCTACAACGGTATAGTGGTGGTGAAAATGATGATGGCAGTGTGGAACGCTGCGCGACATTGCGACGGCGCAGTCATGGACGGGTGCGATAAACGACATTGATGCCCTGGTGCATGGTTTGATTTTGGTCCCTGATATCCAGAGATACCCCCTTGTACTTAGATGGACAAGGTTGTTGGCATTTTAATGATGATGTATACACGATGCCGCATTTGATACCTTGGTTGCTCTCATGATTGTTATCAAGCTTCCTTCACATTCCTTCACATATGACGGTTTGTCCCTGGTCATGCCTTCGCCTGCCGATCTTGACGCGCTCTCAATACACTCATGGCTCCGTTCACCGCTTCCTTCTGAGCGCAACAACAATATCCCGTCCTGACCCCCTCTGGCGCCTTCAGCTGGCTCTAGTTGATGATGCAAGCGCGCCTGGCTGAAACCTCTTGAAGTTGGACCGCCACCACTTTGTTGTAATACTCTGGCCTAAGCTCGTCACGCAAATCTGAGAGCGATACTCATCGCTTGGTGTCATTCTCACGATGCCATGTTGGTGCGTGTGAGCAGGCGTTGGTGATGGGTCAAACGAGAACGCGTGACTTTCCTTCCCTTCATTGGGCGCGCTTCCCAATTTCTCGGCTAGAAATCTCCCTAGCCCTCCCATCTTCAACCCGAGGACTTCTTCCTCTTGCTCTTCTCCTTCTTGCTGCCTTTCGCCTTCTTTTCCTCAGGCTGCGCTCCCTCCATGTCGACGTCCTCATCCTCAGCGACGTCTGCAGCAGCAGTCACGGCAGCGGTGGGACGCATGACGCGCTGCTGGTCGGCAGCAGGGTACAGCGCGGTGCCTTGCTGCAGGGCGTGGATGAGGAAAGGCAGCGACTCGGCCTTGAAGTCGTCGGCCTCGCGGACCTTGTCGAGGTCTTCGGCGAACTCTTGTGTAGTGCGCTGCAGGTAGAAATTTGTGAATTCTTGGGAGACGGACATGATGACTGATGTTTCTGTATTGAATGGTAGAAGTATTCTGTTGACCTGGGATTTGAGGGTTTTTTTTTCATGGGCAGTTGATGAGGTTTAGTTTTGGTGACTTTGCAGTGAAGCTTACTTGCGATTTCTGGTAGGCGAAAGATTTGACATACAGTGTGAAATCACAGTGGTCTCGACTGTCCGAACCACTTCAGACTCTGAGAAAGTTCAACTGAACCAAATCAACTCAGCTCATTTCTCAAGCTTCATCCACGCAACATGGTGCCTGATGAATATGTTTTTTTCCTGTTTAGCTTATTGTCTCAAGCCATCCGACGCCCAAAGCCGTCTCGTCGCCTCTCTACGGCTTGTGAACACACAATGGTTAGGCCACTGGTTAGGCCACTAGTCAAGTCTAGCGTCTGTGACGGTATCCACATCCGATATGGTGTAGTGGCCAACATGATGCCCTCTCATCCGTAGAGAGGTTAGGCATAGCCCCGAGTTCGATTCTCGGTTTCGGAATATTTTTGCCCTCGTCACAGACTTCTTCTTCTTCCTTTTCTGCTTTTTGCCTGCCCGGCCGCTTTTTAGTTCTCAGAGAAGACAAACTCAATCAACCCCCTCAATTCAACTTTTCGACGCAAACCCTCGTTGCATGCTAAGTAGGATAGACGTGTTTTGCTTGACTGTAGAACTGGTGGTCGTTTCTAGCCACTTTCTGGCATGAGACGAATGGTTGTGAGATTGGACGATGTCACAATCTTAATGTGCCCTCACGAATCTCTCCCGAATCTCTGATCCCCTCCAACCAGCCTTGAATTCTCCACCAAGCGCGGACCCGGATTCCCAAAGCGGCATCCAACTGCCGGCGCGGGGAGCCCTTGAACGCTTCCCCTTCTCGGAGCCATCATCTCGTTAACCTATTCGACATCCTGTTTACAAAAGTCGCTTACACTTGGTGTCTCACGAAGTCCGTCGCTCAGACGCATAAGATTGGCTCCTTTTTGAAAATCAACAGAGACGAGGACTTCTTTCTACATCATCATCAGGTGCTTTTTTTTTTTTTTTTTAACCCAAGCCAACCCACATCGGAAAAACAGAGTACGCCTGGTGGCACACGCACACCAAACGCAAGACGCAAGTTGGACGACCCGCTGGTTTACCCC
>JAQIUT010000633.1:0-23383 GCA_028654355.1 Colletotrichum sp. SAR 10_99
TGTTAAATCCTCCATTCTAACCCCTTTTTTAATTGTTTTTTTTTTTTTTTATTTTTTTTTTTTTTTTTTTTTTTTTTTTATTTTTTAATTTTTTTTTTTTTTTTTTTTTTTTTTTTTTTTTTGCACTTGACTGAGAGAGGCTGTTTGTCCTCCAATTCTCAACAGCTGTGCTCCGGCGCCGGTGTGCACGGGCCACCCGGCTGGGATACAGCCAGTTTCGTATTTATCCGCACAAATCAAGGCGGCCCCAGGCCCAAGCTCCCGCTTCCCTGCGGATGACATCAAGTCTCTCCACCCGCATATCCGCCACTCCAGCCGACAATGTATCCGTCGCCGGGTTGAGATTCAGCGGAGGAAGCTGCGAAAAGTTCTTCAGTTCGGGATAGAATATCGAGAGCCGCGTTTGCATCATCTCAGGGGCCTTTGTTTATCGAACTCGGCCTCACTTTTCGAGATTCGGCCCTACTCCTCAACTGCCGGCGTCTGCGTACGGAAGCATTCCGAGGCATGAGTTGACGTCGTCAAAGATTGACTGCATGCTCGGCCACGAATCATATCAGCGCTGATACTAATGCCAGGTCCATTTGTCAAGTCGCCTTATGATTGTCGATTTTTCGTAGTATGTCGGTGCATCACGAGGCTTCACTCGGTCTCAGTTGGTGAGAGTGAGCTCTCATGTGTATTCTCACCTTACACTAGTGTCTGTTACTCAACCACAGGTGAGAGCGGGCGGTGTGGATCCTGCCCGATTGAGTTTTCGCCTTACCCAGACCACAACCACCATCAGCTTCACAAACTTCAAGATAGCTTCCACAATAGCCAGAATTCAATTTCACATATCAGCACCACGGAGTTTACTTCAGCTTCGCCCGTGAACTACGCCTCTCACAACCTCCAGCCTCGCGTTCGTCTCGTCTCACAACACAAACACCCATTACCCCGCCACAAACCCCTCCACCCCTCCAAATCTCAACAGCACAAGCATATCAAAATGCCGAGAGAAAAGAACATGTCCAGGGACAACATGTCCATGCCCAAAAAGCAGGCCAAAAAGCCCTCCAAACCACAAAAGCAGAAACCAAAGCAACCCCCCAAACAGCAGCAGCCGACACCATCCTCATCCTCATCCTCCGCCGTCCCCTCGCTGCCCGTCCCTCTCCAGCAACGCCTCCTCGACACCTTCAACGCAGCCTTCTCCCCCGTCCTCGCCTCCCCATCCTTCCCCGCCCTTCTCCAGGAGGTCAAGGCCGCCCTCTACGCCCGCGACTTCGACGCCGCCTTCGCCAACGCCGCCCCGGACGCCCTCGACGCCTACGCCGCCCGCTGGAGCCCCACGCGCGCTCTGGGCTACGCCGGCGTGCTGCTCGCCGTCGGGGAGTACTTGGAAGAAGCGCATCTCGTCCGGGACGGCGCCGGCTCCGATGATGGGGCCGCCGCAGAGCCGGAGGCCGAGGAGGAACCCGCCGACGGCAAGCCGGAAACCCAAGCCCAGGCCCAAAAGACGATCAAGATGCTCTCCATCGGCGGCGGCGCAGCCGAGATAGCTGCCTTCGGCGCCTACCTCTCCACGCACGCCCCGTCGCTCGCGGGACACATCCACCTCCTCGACTCGGCCCCGTGGGGCCGCGTGGTGAGCAAGCTGCAACACGCGCTCGCCACGCCGCCGCCGCTCTCGAAGTACGCCAACGCGGCCGCGAGAGCCTCTAACGCAGCGCTGCTCCCCGCGTCACACCTCACAGCGACCTTCACGCAGCGCGACGTGCTGTCCATGTCACGCGACGAACTGGGCTCCGCGCTCGGCAACGACGTGTTATTGGTCACATTACTATTCACCCTCAACGAGCTCTACACCTCTGCGGGCATCGGCAAGACGACGGCCTTCCTGCTGAACCTGAGCGCCACGATCCCCTCGGGGAGTCTGCTGCTGGTCGTCGACAGCCCCGGGAGCTACTCGGAAGCCGCGGTGGGGAAGGAGTCCAAGAAGTACCCCATGCAGTGGCTGCTCGACCACACGCTCCGCAAGGACGATAAGCCCGTGGAGGGGTGTCTGTGGGAGAAGGTCGAGTCGCACGACTCTGTGTGGTTCCGGCTGGCCGAGGGCCTACGTTACCCCATCTCTCTGGAAAACATGCGCTATCAAATGCACCTCTACCGCGCCACAAGACCCTGAACGCCGGCGAAACAAAAGGGATAAACATGAAAGGTCGGATATCTATGAATGAAAAGGAAAAAATGCTTCTATGCCCATACAAGTCTCTTGATGGAGTAGCTCAGGTGGTCTAAAAGCCCAGTGCTCTGTCTCGCCTCCTCCAAGGAAATGATGTCGCCTTTCTCGATGATGCTCTCGGTGCCGGGCCTCTCTTTGCCCGGCTGGCTCAGGAATGCCAAGCGCTCGACTTCCGCGCAGATGCTGACGACCTGCTGGATCTCGCTCATCTTCGGCCCGTCCCCGGTGACCGCCGCGGAGGACTGGGAGTACGGCGCCTTGAAGGCGACCTTTCGGATCGGCGGTGCTTTGGGGCGACCGCCGCCGAGGAGACTGCTCAAGGCAGACTGTGCGGGTTGTGCTGTGTGAGGATGCTGGTGCTCCTCGGTGCTCGAAGTCTTGCTGCGCTTGACGCCCAAGTTGGAGAACGTTCTGGTGTTGGTCCTGGTGACGTCGTTCTTGCCGGGTTGGTACGACACCACGAAGCCGACGTTCTTCGTCTCGTCCGTCTGGCCCGGGGAGACGGTCGAGATGATGTACGTGCCAAATTTGATGCCTACGACGTGCGCGAGGTCGATACGCTCAAAGGAGGAGACCTTGTCGAGGTTCCAATCGAAGCGGCAGAGGTACAGAGCGGCGTCGGTCAGGAGAAGGACAACCTCTTCGAAGGGAAGAGATCGCAGATTGTCGGATGTGTGAGGGCTGAAGAGAACCCAGCCGCCCATGAACTCTTCGCTCTCGTCTGAGATGACACGTCTTTGGGAGAGCTCGATGGCTTGTTCTCGCATCTTTAGCATGGAAACGGCGGGGTCCTTGGTCATCATCTCGGCTTCGAATTCCTGGAAGACCATGGAATTGACGTTGCCGAGCAGGAAATCGATGGCAGCTTGGCTAAAGTAGTCATTGACCATGCTGGGCTTTGTTAGCGAGCGAAAGATAAAAGAACGAATAGAGCTTACCCGTTGTAAAAGCGTGTCATTGAAAGACCAAGATCATTAAGAGCTCCGCCGAGGTTCCTCTTCTTCGTCCTCGTGTAATCGCCCTTCATAGCGGCTGTTGATGCGTACTGTTTCGAAATGGCGTCTCCGTTGTCTGCCCACAGCGTGTTGAACCAAGGGGTCTGCTGGTCAACCTGGGCAGCAAGATCATATCCTTCCGCCTTAAGCTGACTCTCCAACATGTACTTGCCGAACGAGCTCTGGCAGACATTTGTTCTATCCAGGCAGTCCATGCAATTGGTGCGAAGAACGCCCTGCTGTTTTGTCGAAATCTTGCCGGCTTCTTCGACGGTGCTGCCGAAATTGTCCAACTTGTCGCGGAGATCATCGAGAAGCAGACTGACGTTCTCGAATTTCATTCCACGGCATGCAGCATGGAAATCGAACCATTCAAAGGGAACCGCGGCATTCTCGCCCGTGAAGACTTCCTCGTTCAGCCTTTCCACCGTCTTCTCGTACTGGCCTCCAACCGTCGACTCCACACCGTGCTTTTCCACCAAGTTGACGATCTGCAGGCCGCCGTACTCCGTCGTCAAACGCTCGAAATGCTTCTTGGCTGCGGCATAGTTTGCTTCGGGTGAGTGCTGGATGAGGGGCGCAGGCTTCAGGGAATATGGCGACTGAGTGAAGAATAGTGGAATACTACCGCGAATCTGAAGGAACGAGTAAATCTTTGAAGACTTGTCCCAGGTTGTGCTGGACAGAATCTGCTCTGTCTCGACGGCGTTCGCGACATATCCCTGCTCGTCGATGCCGCGTCTGAGATATCGCAAACCAGCTCTTTGCGTAGACCGGCGTGAGATCACGGTCAGGAGGAACTTCTTCTCAGTAGGGCGAAGATCGATAGAGTCCCGGACGGTTTCCGTCGGCGGAGAAGTTGGTTCGGAGCTGGGCTGTCGGATTGTTGACATCTCTACAGAGTCTCCAAGACTATCGTCTGTCTGCGGGGGACTGCTGTCCACTACAAAGTGCCGCTGGCCAACGAAGCCCTGCATTAGGGGTAGCAGAAGTGACTCTTCTCCGGCTTTCATGAAAGGCCTCAGAGTATTCTTGTTCCAAAAGAACATGGGGTCGACGCGGGTGTGCAAAGGCACTTCGTCAGACTGCAACCTCGAGTCATTTGCCCATCGCCGAGTGATGTCGACATCGTACGAGAAGTAGAAGCTACGCGATGACCCAAAGAAGATCTGGGTCATTCTGAGGAGCTTTGGAAGCAAAGTCGACGTCGGCACGGGTTCGTCGGAGTCGTCTATGGCTGAACTAGAGGCCGCATTGGCAGCGGCAGCTTGATCGACGGAGCGACGAACCTGGTCCGCAGTGCCGCTCCATCCTGCATTCCTTTTCTGATCTTGAGTCCATCCACTCTTACTGAACCATCTCTGCGCGAACCTTCCGTAGCTCCCTCTCCTGCCAATTACATCCTTCGCGACAGTGCTTTTAACAGGATCGGCTCCATTCTTGGTCGGCGCATGATCCTCGACTTCGTCACCGCTGGCAGGGAGCTCGACAAAGTCGTCACTGTCGCTATCGTCGGCGTCCTTATCCGTCTTCCTCTCCTCGAGGTGAAGTGCTGTCTGTGCGATCGCATCGCTAGCGTCCTTCTGGGAGGCGCAAGGGGTGACGGCAACTTCGGTGACGACGTAAATCGGGCAGCCACAAATCTGCGCAACCTGCTGTCGTCGAGTAATCGTGATCAGGTAGCTAAGTCTCGAGACCGTGATCAGTCCTGTTCATCGGCCATGGTCAGCTTCGTGTTTGCGCAGCTGGAGCTGTGGCTGGGGAGCTCGGGGCACAAACCTATAACGCCGAAGGCCTCAAACGAGGAGTTTGGCTGGGAAAGATCGGGGATCTGCTCGCGATTTGCAGGGGTTATTGCAGAGTCGCCATATTTGATCCTGACCGGCTGCGCGGGGCGTTGTCCTTTGGTCACAAATGGCTGGATTATCAGGCCGTCAACCGCAGCGCAGATGATGATCTTGCGTGCGATACCGGGCATTGTGCGATGCGGGACCACACAGGGTGTGCGCGCCAGAAGACGACGGAAATTATTCTAGGGAAAAGTCGAGGCCGGTAAGACTGCATGCAAAAGAGCCATGGACAGGGAGTAGTGCTAAATAGTCGGATTGGACGGATATTCAAACATTAACAATGTTGGTCTGTAGGTGGATTGGTGAGCATATAGCATGCAGGGGCGGAATGAGACGTTTTGGGTGCTGCGAACTGCTGATGATGTCGCCCAAATGGAACATGTAGCTATGACATGGGTGGTGGGCCGCGGGGTAACGTCAGTCTGTAGTCGCCCAGCGCGAGTCCAGGTCACGCCCGAGACACCGGCCCGATGAGTGGCTCAATGAGGTGGTTCGTCAGTTCAGGCCAGGCCAGGTGCATCTGGTCCAGCGCTGTCTCCCAATGGACCATCGTCTGCTACCTTAGTGTTGGTAGGGTCGTTGCTGCGTTCTGAGCTGCCATTCGCTCGTGCGCAACTCAGCACATTTGCACTGGAGCTTCAAGCTTTCCGTCCAAATGTCCGCATTTCTTCAGCTGAGGCATTGGACGCAGGCAGACAGCCTCCGCCCCTCCCAACCCAAGCTTTCCCACTAGCTCATCCCGACTCATATCACTTGTAGCTGCATATTCAGGGCACATTGCATTTCAAGTTTTTGACGATCTCGATTGACGATTCTCCGCGGTTTGTGCATGGACTAAACTATGCACTAGACCCCAAGAATAACTAGTCGACGCCTATCAACAATTGAGACTATTTTTCAAGTATTCAGGCTGCTGCAGCTTGACATTGGACTTAAGATTTATGTCCGTCTTAACCACTAACATCCAAACTGTTTCCAGCGCGTGTCCAGTCAAACATCAACGCCGCCCAATATTATTCGTGATGGGTATCTTAGATGGCGAGTCTCTCGACCTTGTCCTTCAGAGCGCGGATGGGGCCGGCAAGCTCGCTGCCCTCGTTGGAGGTGATGGAAGCGGCAATGACGGCGCGGGAGACACCGCAGGCGCGGCCAAGGGCGGTCTTGGACTTGACGTAAACGTAGGGGACGTTCTTGTCCTCAGCCAGGAGAGGCAGGTGAAGAACAATGCTGAGGGGGTTGGTATCCGCGGCGAGGACAATAAGCTCGGAAACACCACGGTTGAGGGTCTTGGTGGCCTCGTTGGCTGTACGAAGAAAGTCAGCAGCTGTTCGGTGGAGGCCAAGGAAGGGACGCAGCTGGTGGCTTCAGAGAGACGGGAGGAGTCAAGGGATTGAGACGGCTCGGGGACAAAACTTACCGCCCTTCTTCAGCTGGCGGTAGTGGGTGCACTGCTGAACCATGTCCAGAATCTCCTGCTGGAGAGCATCGTCGGCCAAGGGCCAGGCAGCGGACTCAGACATTGTTGCGGTGAGTGTCGAGAGATGTCTGGGAGAAAAAGTCAGAGTCTGTTGATACAATCCCAAGCAGGAGCATTAGAGTGCTGCGTACCAAAGATATAAGGTGCAGGGTTCCTTGCGGTGGCTCGCCCTGGTCGTGAGGTCGAAATTCGTGATGAACGCGATGAAGAGATATCCAAAATTTTTTTCCTCCGAAAAGCGTAAGAAAAAAAAAATCCCACTTCCCCAAGCTTCGGCAATTGCCGTTGGAGAGTGGATCTTGATGCGACTGGAGTGGAGCTCTTCGGAACGCAGGTTCTGCCGTGCACCGCCTCATTCCATCAGGTGCCTCTCCTGACTTACGTAAGTGCACGGAGCTGTCAACGCGCCGCAAAACCTTGCAACCAACCAGAAGGCCAACCTGGAAACCAGATCTTAACACAGCACACCTCATCTCGAGCCGTCGCCGAAGCAGCAGTCGAACCTCGCCCGTCCCAACCAGCCATCACCGCAATCGTCCGCAACCCACTCTTCGCCGCATCTCCTTCAGTTCCCGACCCTCTCTTCAACTTTTTCTTTCGACTACTCCGTCTTCGACGTCAATTAAACCGCCAAGATGCCTTCCGAGCTTTGGTACGTCAACAACACAGCCCGTGTTGCCCCCGTCCCGACGACAGCTCCCTATCCATCACTCAGAGCTCCCAACTCCATCCATCTCGCGCCCCAACCTTCCCATCTAGCTTCATCATGTCTGTCCAAAGCTCATATGCTAACGCGATCATGTCACAGCCCCGTCTATGCGGTTCGTCATCCCTGTGCCCACTCGAGTCAACGATCCATGACGTCGCCTCCCCCCTGCCTCCATTCGAATGAGCCATTTGGGCATCGCCGATACATCGCGTCCGACAATCATCGCTAACATGTCATTAGCCCTTCTTCGGTGCCATGGGCTGCACCGTCGCCATCGTCTTCACCTGCCTGGGTGCCTCTTACGGTACCGCGAAGTCCGGTGTCGGTATTTCGGCTATGGGTGTCCTGCGCCCTGACCTGATCGTCAAGAGTACGCGAATCCGCATCCATCGAGTCGTCGTCCGCGACGCGCCCAACGAATGTAGACTGTTACTGACATTTCGCGACAGACATTGTCCCCGTCATTATGGCTGGTATCATTGCCATTTACGGTCTCGTCGTGTCCGTCCTTATCTCCGATGGTCTCCAACAGGAGATGTCTCTGTACACTGGTTTCATCCAGTTCGGCGCTGGTCTCGCTGTCGGTCTGGCCGGTCTTGCTGCCGGTTTCGCCATCGGTATTGTTGGTGACGCCGGTGTCCGTGGAACTGCTCAACAGCCTCGTCTCTTCGTCGGCATGATTCTGATTCTCATTTTCGCCGAAGTCTTGGGTATGCGACGCCCCTTGCTTTCTGAACTGAAACCTTTTTACTAACGAACGTGCCCCAGGTCTCTACGGCTTGATTGTTGCCCTTCTCATGAACTCCAAGGCCAGCCAGGACGTTACCTGCTAAACGACGACAAACCCAACGACGAAAATGCTCGGTTGAATGGTTGACAAGATGTACTTAAGCCACAACTAGCACGGGCATGAAATTGCCACATCATGGGCAACGACAAGATTATCATCAGCAGGCGCGTCGAAATACTCGAATCGAATCAGGTTTTATGGCATAGGCGTGGAAAACGGTCAAAGGTCACGAGATGCCAATTTTTGTTTGGACGGTCGGGGAAACGCTTTCCCCGTCGGATGTCAAACTTATATGTACTATTGTGCCATCACAGGTATGCTATCCATTTCTGGGGGCGGTTGCTCAGCATAGACGGTGGTGGGGATGGAATTGTAGTCTAGGTTGCGATAATGCTTTCTTGCGTCTACTCTGATTATTGGTCCTCTGCTAGTGATGTCTGTGTCAGTGTTCCCCGCAGTGATGTTGTGGTAAGCTCAACCAGACGACTATTTGGGGTGTATGACGTCTTGGAAATTGCGGCGAACCTCGACCCCGAAAGCAGCACACCAAACCAAACAGTTGTGCCAGGTCGGGAGGAAAACAATAAGCAATCGTGCTAGGTCAACTGATTGAGGTTTTCCTTCTAGCAATATGACTTGGCAATGGGGACCACAAGAATCTTGAGGGAACTTCTCAACGTCCTTGGCTTGAGTAAACTGGCGTTTGTCCTCGTTCGTCATATGTAGTACTTTTGCCATGGCATTGCAGTTGCTGCAACATGTGACGAGGCAAGGTCTCTCTGGATCCGCATATTCTCCTCTTCTTGTAGAAGGAAGGCTTTGAGAGATTTGTCGGTCACAGGCAGAAAACAGCAAAGTCCGGGAGCAGCAAGTGGTGGTTACAATAATAGTATGCTCCCGCTGGATTGAATCAAAAATAGTGAAGTCCTGATTAAAGTTGTATAGACTCTTGTGATTCTTGAGTGGGATTTTCGCTGTGCTCAAGCTTCTCTTTTGATGGGGGGATTTCGAGGTCAAAATGACTGAGAGCGATGGATATCACGATGATGACGGCGATGAAACACTCCATTTTTCGTTGCCTGCTCGCTATGAACGAACCCACCTGCACACGTCACGTTCATCTGGCCTCCCAAACACCTGACCTCGCTAGTTCTTTGCCTCCGTCGTGGGCTCTGCCGTGGCAACCGCAGCCGCAGCAGCGGGAGCCTCCTTCTTGGGGAGCAGGCCGCGCAGGGACAGGTCGTAGACGACGTCCTCGACCCGCTTGACGTCGTACTTGACCGCGTCGACGCGCTTCCTCAGGATGTCGTTCTTGAGGTTGAGGAGCTGGAAGCCGGCGAAGAGGTCCTTGACGAAGGCGCTGATCTCGACGGGCATGGCGAAGTCGCCCATGGTGACGGCGTTGGTGGCGAGGCGGGAGAGCTCCTGGGTCACGTCGGTGAGAGCGAGTAGGTACTCCTCGATGGTGAGGTGGAAGGCGTCGCGGTCCTTGAGGTTGACGGGGACTGTTGGGGATGGTTAGCTTTTGTAGGTATACGCAGGCAATGTGGGATGGGTAGGAGGCGAAGTGAGGGTTCTTGGTACGCACCCTTGAAGATCTCGCCGACCTCCTCGAGGCTGAGAAGGCGGGCGACGGGGCCGGGCTTGCCGTCAGCGGTGAGGCCGCCGAGCCAGCCGCAGAGGAGGACGGTGAAGATTGCGTTCTGGACTTGACGGTTCCACTTCTGGTTGTACCTGTTGAAATGTCAGTGACGTGCCAAGGGAGTGGATGGGAAGCGGCTTACTTGTAGTAAGGGTACTTGGAGGCAATCTCCTGCAGCTCGCCGATGACCTCGACCTCTTTCTGGATGCCCGTTTGGACGTCCGTGAGCAAGGGACCATCTGGGAGCGTCCGTCAGTCTGTGTGGCCATAAAGGTTGGTGCCATGCACTGAGGACTCACATTGCTCGCGCGGGGTGGCGTGAACGCGGGACAGCAGGCCCTGGACGTAGGAGATGGCCCTGTCAAGCTTCTGGACCGTCTGGCTCATCTGATCCCTAACCAGCTGGTCCTCGTCGATCTTATTCTTGAGGTGCTCGAAGATCTGGGGGTCGAGCAGACGGGAGGCGGGGACCTCGCCCATGTTGGTGTCGTTGTCCATGGCTGGCGTGGTGTCAGTACGCTGGGATGGGCTTCTACAGAATAGCCACCATTGGGAGCAACGATGAAAGGATTAGATTGAGAGGCAGCAACGTCACGAAGAGAGACGGTAGATACGAGAGATGGTGGTGAGATTGTTGTCGTTGGTGGATTGTGTCTGCCCCGCGATTTTGCACTTGCCATGGCGAGGCCAAAAAAAAAATCAGAGTTTTCAACTCACCTCGATAATGAATATTTTCGTTTGACCAGTCGGATGTTCCAGCAGAGCAGAAATCAATCGACAATTCTTAGGCCGTCACCTGGAAATATGTGATGCGAATCCTGGGATGAGATTCTTACAATTCAGACGTCGTGCAAGGATGGGCAGGCGGTCACTGCAGGCGAGTGGAGGGGCGGCGGGAGGACAAGGATCAGCATAGAGCAGACGGGGTGCGACTCAATTCTTGGGATATTTTATTTGCAGCAAATTACACAACATCTCAGCAATTCAACAACGTAAAAATCACCAAAGTTCGAAAGGGAGCAGAGGAAACCTTCTTCACAGGCCTGGGCGGAACCAGACACAGCAATGAAAGTCGAGAGGGGTTCGCGTCTCCTGGAGGCAGTGAAATACCAGGGACACGGTGGGCATGAGGGCATACGGCAAGCCGCAGAGGCCACTCTCCCGAGAGATCAAAAATAAGAATAATCACGATTGACCTCCGTGGAGGTCTTTCAGAGATTAAACTGAAAAGAACAGATACTACACTTGATCTAAGCCAAAAGGCAATAGAGAGCTAAGGAGAAGAAGAGAAGAAAAAGTTGAAAATGGGCGGACGGTGGGAGGTGTTTTATGCCTTTTCTGGGTGGCCTGTGCAGGGGCCCCGATCAGCCAGGGTACGTACTCCAGGCAGCAGTGAGGCCAATTTTTTGCGGGAAGGAGAGTACAGGTACGTAGCCCACCCGGCGAGCACCTTCTGCTGATTGGACGGTAAATCATCACGAGGTTGAGAACGAGAAGGTGCTCCTTCTGTTTGCTTGCCTGGCTGGGTATGCCGACCGGCCAGAAGCTTCTATCACGTGCCATCAGGCCAGGTGCAGCTCTAGGCAACTGCCTTCTCTGGTTTCCGAACTCCAGATTGGCCTCACGTCTGAGATGGAAAGCAAGAGAGGAAGGCAGTGTCGAACCTGTGAGGCTCTACCCAGTTAGGTACTTTGACCTTGAGTGGTGACTAGGCGTCACTCTTCAAGGCATCTGTAGATTTATCACCTCTCCGGATTGTTGCTCCCGCTACAAAGGTGCATTCGTACCATTCGCGCGGCCGGAATCTTGCCATAGGGTAAATAAGAAATAGAGAACAACACGGAAGCATTACAGTGTCTTGTTAGAAGCCTGGATCTGCCGAAGCCCTCCCAAGTGTGAGCGTCTCTGAAGCACATCCTCTATGGGATATAAAAGATCTAGCAATATTTACGGCAAAATCAAGCTGAGATCCGTCAGCAGACCGACTTTTAAAAATACCGTGATCGACTTCGACGGCTTGCATGGCTGCATAGGTAATGCGCAAGGCCGCAGGCATGCTTGCTTTTCTTGATGTTGGTCCAACGGGGACATCGTAGCTCACTTGCACCTTCCATGGCTCGCCGTGCCGTACCATTTGATTGGCGCGGTGAAGAAATGAGGAAGTACCGGTGACTAAGGCATCATCCGGGAGGACGAGACTTGTTTCTTCCTTTCCGGGCAAGCATTGCGTTTCGCCGGCTGGAGAAGGAACTGCTCCTGATCTTCCAAGGAGCATCCCATCCATCTACATGACGGGGACGCGGACATTCCCAAAAACCGCCCCCCCATCTTCAATGTCCGAGAATCCCACATGTCCACGGCCCGTGAGGTGCATGCCATGCAGGCGTCGTCTAGCAAAGGCTGGGGAAATTTCATTACCGTCCCCGGCATGGTTGATCGAAATGGGCATTTAATAGCTTAGCTAATGATGGAGGTAATCTCGACGGCCAACCTCGGACACTGCAATTGCGCTGGGCGGCTACTGCACGGTGCACCTGCAAGCTTCGTCTAGCAGTTCCGGCAGCGGGGTCGCCAACCAGGATCCCAATTCAAGCAAAATCAAGCTTCCCATTGGCCTGCAACCTAGACGAGGCCTGCAGATGCGGGCCCTTGCACCGAGGAACCTCCCGAGGTTGGCTGGAGTAGGTACTTCGCATCTTGCGTACAGCTACACCAACAGGCCAGGTACCTCAATTTCAACTTTGTTCGTGACCCTTGACTACCGGCAGAAAGGGGCAAACACAAATGTCAACAAAATTTTGAGAGAGCACCAACCGGCGCCCAATCGAGTGCGAGGACACGCTTGCGATTTTTCCTGTCACTTGCGCCGTCCCGTCTCCAGCTTGACGTCCCGTCTTGCACGCCACGCCACGTTGACACTTTTCGTGCGCTCATCCTCGCCCGGTCGTACTCGGATTCCCATCCTGACCGCCTCCACCAGACGCTTCCCTCCCTTCCTTCCAATGCCTCGGACGACTTGTCGATAACACACCAATTTGATACCCGAACCCTGGCTGCCCACGCTCCAAGATCCTCGACCGTCACACGGACTGGTACGGCAGCTACACGAAAGGTGCATAACCCCACGTTCAGCTTTCCTGCACAGTTATAAGAAAGCTTTCAACATGTCGGGCCGCTACTCCCTGCGCCAGACTCCCAGGTTAGTCTATTTACTTTCCATCTCGTCTCTGCATTTGAAGTTGTCGGCCGAAGCGATTGGGCCCATCGCAACTGTACCACACGACCCGAAGTAGCAGTTGCGTACCGCCTTCCACTCGAAGTCAATACTCTGCACACTGAACCCGTCAAGCTCCAGCTCACTAACTGGTTATTCAGGAAGAAGGAGCTCTTTGAGGGTATGGTTGAGACCCCTCGACGTGTCTCCTCCCGCCGCAAGTCACCCGAGAACGAACCCACGGCAGACACCACCGAATCCAAGATGCCCGCTCGTACTCCCCGCCGACGCGCTACCGGCAAGTTTCGCGAGGAGCTTGATGACGAGATGGTCACCGACAAGTCCGTCTTGAACGGCAAGGCTGAGGTAGAGGAGCCTTTGGCCAACGGTTATTCCAACGGACACGCGAACGGGTACACCAATGGACACGTGAAGGAGGAGTCCGTCAACGGTCACGCTACCAACGGGCATGTCGAGGAGAAGAAGCCCGAGCTTTTCACGAACGGCGACGCCGCTCCTCCCACGAAGGAGAACGCTCAGCGTGTCTATCAGGAGGGGGAGATCATTGACGGCTGGAAGGTTGGCACCGACCCCAAGATTGACACTTCGGGCGAGTTCGAGTTTGGTGGCAGCCTCGGCACCTTGTCCCTGATGATTGGTTTCCCTCTTCTGATGTGGTACATGTGGATCGGAGCCACCTACTATGATGGCGGTGTGCCGCGCCCTCGGGATGGAGAGTCACTGGGAGAGTTCTTCCGCCATCTTGCCAACCTCGTCTACACTGGAGCGTTCCCCTCTCTCCGTGCCTGGCGCATCTACTGGACCTTCTTCATCTTCGAGGGCGCATGCTACTGCCTTTTGCCCGGCGTCTGGGCTTGGGGCAAGCCTCTCGCTCACGAGGGTGGCAAGCAGCTGAAGTACTTCTGCAACGCCTACGTCAGTTGGTACTTCACTATTGCTGTCATGGCAGTGCTGCACTTTAGTGGTCTTTTTCCCATCTACACCTTCATCGATGAGTTTGGACCTCTGATGACGGTGGCTATTCTGAGCGGATACCTTGTGTCTTTCGTCGCTTACTTCTCTGCTCTGTGGAGGGGAGCTCAGCACCGCATGACCGGCTACCCCATCTACGACTTCTTCCTTGGTGCCGAGCTGAACCCCCGCATGTTTGGCATCCTCGACTTCAAGATGTTCTTCGAGGTCCGCATCCCTTGGTTCATCCTCTTCGGACTCAGCTGCGGTGCTGCTGCCCGACAGTACGAGAGATACGGATACATTTCTGGCGAGGTTCTTTTCCTCGTCTTGGCCCACTACCTCTACGCCAACGCTTGCGCTAAGGGTGAGCAGTTGATCGTGCCCACCTGGTAAGTTTTCTGATACATCTAACGCGACCATGTCTAACAATATCCAAGGGACATGTACTACGAGAAGTGGGGCTTCATGCTCATCTTCTGGAACCTTGCCGGTGTCCCTCTCTCCTACTGCCACTGCACCATCTTCCTCGCCAACCACCACCCCGACGAGTACAAGTGGAACCCCATTGCGCTCACTGTCCTGTTCATCGCGTACCTGTTCGTCTACTGGGTCTGGGACACAACCAACAGCCAGAAGAACAGCTTCCGTGCGCAGGAGCGTGGACAGCTCATCAACCGCAGGACTTTCCCCCAGCTTCCCTGGAGGGTCGTCAAGAACCCCAAGACCATTACCTCGGCCAAGGGCGATGTCATTCTCGCTGATGGCATGTACGGATACGCTCGCAAGATCCACTACACTTGTGATGCCTTCTTTGCTATCTGCTGGGGATTGATTACCGGTTTCAAGTAAGCAGAAGCAGATGCAAGAACGCCTTGACGGTGCTAACAATATTCTAGGAGCCCCTTCCCCTGGTTCTACCCGGTCTTCTTTTGTGGCATGATTGCCCACCGCGCCGCCCGTGACATCCACCGCTGCCGCCAAAAGTACGGCGATGCCTGGACCGAGTACGAGCGCCAGGTGCCTTACCTGTTCATCCCCGTAAGTAATTACATCCTGCTCTCAGATGCAAATAACTAACTCTTCTCAGTGGGTCATTTAAGCTACCAGATGTCCATCCATCCTCACACGATGATAAATCGAGACTTCGGCCGCTTGGCCATTTCTGTATATATATGCTTCGTCACCTACTGGTGCATCTACCTTTGTTAATAATGGGGTAATCGGAGCAGGTCGTTCAGGACAGGAAAACTGCCGGCGGAACACACTGCCATTTCGGCATAAAAGCGTTTTAATCACGGCGACGGTCATGTTTCTTCGAAGACGATGCTGTTGCTGCTTCTCATGTATATACGGATCACGATAATTGCTCACTGTGTCAATGAAGATGTTAATGTTAGAGATTCAAAGTAAGCTGATTGGGCTGAAGTGACATAAATCAATAATACCTTTGGATGCCCGGACCTGGACTGTTATCTGTGTCCTTTCCATGACCGTGGATTTGCCCGTTACTCCCAGGAATATCCCCTGGTTTCGGATGACTCTAGATGAGCAATAGGTTCTTGAGCTTTGGGTGGCTGAAGTGTTGAAGCGTCTGGCGAGATGCTGGCCAACTCCTATCTGGTCTTAATTGCATGTTGACCTTGAATCTTCAAAGTGCCGCTGTAAGTCACTCTGTTTACGTCCTTGTTCAAAGTTTTCGATGCAACTATTCGAAAACATCTTGGTTCTTATGGCCGTGATAAGCATCATTTCAGAGACTGGCCCAGTCCTCACTATCAAGAAATAAGTTCTGTGGATGTTGCAGAGCCAATCAAAGTCGGTGTATTGTTGCCTGAATACCACGAGGATGGTGGTGAGTACTGAGGCTAAGGAGATGTGCGAGGCACAGTCATATATAAGGGGCAGGGGGTGTTTCTTCGCACGAAGTATCGACTTGGTTTGTTGTAGTGTTCGCAGGTCGATCTGGCGATGTCATTGCCTAGGGAGTCGTGATTCTGTTCAAGCGAGGCTTACTTGTAACTCTAGCCACTGCCATGTCGACGAGGCAATATTCAACGACTCAGTGGGAACTTGAACCGAGCGAGAGGAAATGATGCGTTGTTACGTCTAAGATGAGACTGAGATGGCTGGCGTTTTCAATCCTTAAAGCAGTAGAAGTATCGATGTACACCTGATGGGCAGTATCCTCGGTTGGTTATGCGGAAAGTACGAGATCTGAGCTGCATTCTTTGCTCAAGAGATGTCGACATACTGGACATCTCAGCGTCTAGTAATAAAACCCGCTTCATGTGAATGAATATCAACTCGAAAGCGGGGCAAGGTATTGTCTTCGAATACTTCTAATACACTCCAACTCCTGAAGAAGTATAGAGAACCGAAAGCCCTCGGTGTGACGCTCAGGTTGCTTACGGCTGCTGTTAATGAGCAGGCTTCTGGCTGATTGGAGACTTGACTTCTAAGCTAGGAATAAGCATAGATGTAACGGGTCCATTTTCATGAACGAAGTGATGCTGGACATTATCTGAGACTTCAATATACACGAATGCCTTTCCCTGTAGGCATCTCTCTACCACTTTCCTGGCTGGAGAGACGCCATGGTGTCTTCTACGTGCGTTTCTTGATATTAGTATAAAGAGAGGCTTTTGCCATATAACTAGGGGGGCAATGATCATAGTCTCCTCAAGGCATTTGAAAAGTCAGAAGGTGCATTTAAGCATCGCGGAAACGCTTTTGGATGTTGGATGTCTATCCCCGCAGACGAGCTCTGCTCAGAAGAGACGCAGTGCCTCGGTGAACTACTCCGCATAATACTGCAGAGACAGAAATGGAAGGCGATAATGAACGACTTATTGAAGTACTGTACTGAATCCTTGTGCTAGTATTAGGCGTTTGGACATCTGCCGTTTGATCGGTATGAACTGATGACACTTATTCACAATCATTTCAGGCCTCCATTTTTGCAAACGGTTCGTGGCTGCAAAAACAATTATGAATGATCATCTCCGTATGGAATGTACATTTTATCATGGTTCGCCACCTAGTCACTCAGATTCGGCCAGATCAACCACCGCTCGCGATCCAGAAGAACGAGTGCAGGGGAAGTAAGGCATCTCGACAGGAGTGTTAATGTGAGTGCCATATTTATGTTCAAGTAAGTTCGAATTCCATTGGTGCTAAGAGAGGCCAGCATGGGTATGTTCTATTCATGCACTCTGGGATAATCAAGGGATTCAGGATTCGGCGGCCCACGAAAACCGTACGCCAATCATCAGATGCTATTCCCCTTCTGTTTCCAAGACTCAGTCTCACCTCGAGTAACCGATCTGCGACCATACTTCAATCCCTGTATCCACTGACCAACGAGGAGCCTACTTAACTGCAGGCAGCAAAATAAGATCCCTAGCCCACACGCTTAGCTCCAAAGCTGACCCCGGGCTGCATCCGCTAGGCGTATTCTGATTCTACTAGTGTCCTGCGTAAAGTATGTAAACTCAGCAGGCTCGCCTTTCCGCCTTATCACACAATTACGCTTGTTATTTATCGAAGTCCTGTCGGTGGACTAATAGAAAATGGCAACCAGTGGGGGCCATTTGTCTGTTGACGATGGCAGACGACCGACTGCAACCTCAAGAAGCTCTGTACACTCTGAAACGTCTGGGGTCACCCTCAAAGATGCAGAATCTGGCCGTGATCTACTGGACACGGAAGACATTGGCCATCGCCAGCCGAAAACCTTCCCGTCAGCAAGAGCTTATATGAGCGTTCCAACTGAGGAACCACAAAGACATTCATCAAACCACCGTGATGACGCAGCGGGAGAATATGGCAGTGAGCCAAAAAAGGTCGAAATCTCAAACCGACCATTGGGTAATTTCGACGTCCTCAGTCTGTGGAAGTACGAGTTCTTGGCCATAATTGTATCAGTTCTGGCCTTCATCGCCATGATAATCCTTTTGAAAGTGTCCGACGGAAAACCGCAGCCAAAATTTGCGTATTCCATCAACCTCACCACGACTATTGCTATTTTTACCACTCTCTTGAGAGCTGCGATGGTTTTCGTTGTTGCTGAAGGTGAATCCAAATATTCGAACCTCCGGTGACGTTCACTAATAGATGATAGTTATCGGACAATGCAAGTGGCTTTGGATGGATCAGCCACGCCCTCTGCGACATATCGAGCATTTTGACAATGCTGGAAGAGGTATATGGGGATCAATAAGACTTCTGTTTCTGACTCTCAAGCCGTAAGTTATGACACCTCCCATCAACTACAAAGTTTTGTAACTGACACCGGAGGGTTAAAGGAAGCTCACTGTCTTGGCCTCGCTCATTGTGATCACTTCATATGCTGTCGGCCCGTTCGTCCAGCAAGCGGTCAAGACGTATCCTTGTCCTATAGACGGGAAGGGGATTGCGAAGATATCAATTGCCGAACGCGTCATACGATCAGACGCCTATGTCGGGGCCCAAGTAGGCGGCGCTGGAGATCGTGCCGTCATCAAAAACCTCAGGGTCGCTCCGGAACTGCAGATGACTGCCCTGAATGGTCTGTTGGCCGACACTCCGTCTGGCTCCGTCAACCTCTTTCAATGCGACTCTGGGAACTGTACGTTTCCTCTCAGAGGACCAGAAGTTACCCATACCTCACTCGGCCTTTGCAGCACTTGCACCGATGTGAGATCCAAATTGCTGGAATCTCGACACATCTCTAATTTCTCCCATGTGTTTGAAACAGACCGCGATTACCGATTCGACAACCGCTCCGACTTTGGGATCAGCACCTTTTTCAAGTCGGGTATCTTCAACATGACGACAGAACGGACGAGCGCTTATAGCACCACGGAAGAATACGAAAATACCGAGATGTCCATCCTGTCGTTTACAGCAAAAGGCTGTGCCCGTACGAAGGATCCAGAGGACGGATCCCTGACGAGGGAATGCAAGCACAGCTACGACAACATGCCGGGTCTTTTTCCAGAGTTCGACATCGTGGCAGCGAACTGCAGCTTACACCCCTGCCTTCGCCGCTACAACGCCAACGTGGTGAAAGGTGTCCTGGGCGAGAAGCTTGTCTCTACAGCACCGGTCGGTGCAGCCAATATATCATACGTCCAAGCAAACATAGCGGACGATGTCAGAAATACATATGATTTCGTAACTTCTCCTACGTCGCTTTGAGCGAACCTTGCATTATCAAAGACATATGGTACGACTCGTCCAACATCAGCCAGGCACCGCGCGACGGCGTGAAATGGACGTCATGGGGCACAGGAGATACTCTCCATGAAGCACCATCTGAGTGTTTGGTAGTCATGGATCCCACAGAGTTCCTTGGTATTAGGCAGTTCTTTCTGCAGACGCTCAAAGGATCATGCGCCAAGACAACTTCGGGTTCCAACAGACCGACTTCGAGCCTTGAAGACGGCAGGATAAACTGTGAAGGGGGCTTCTGGGTCGACGCATTCTTCAATAACGGAAACGCCACATTCGACGACATCTCCACCGCCTTTGACAACATGGCGACGGCTCTGACGAACCGCATGCGCGCGAAAGGACGTGAGTTCCTCACAGAAGCGCGGAGCTTCACGAATGGGACTGCTGTCGAAATGTCCATCTGCATGCGCGTTGACTGGCCATGGCTGGTGTATCCGGGTGTCCTGCTAGTTCTGACATCGATTCTCCTTGCGGCGACATACGCACAGAGTTGTCGGGATAGAGGTTGGCGTCCGATTTGGAAATCATCGATCCTGCCTCTGTTGTTCTATGGGACAGAGACGCAGCATACTTATCTGGATAAGCAGCGAGATAGCTTGGATGCGAGACAGGCCTTGCCTCTGATGCAACTGGCTGAACTTGAGGCAATAGCTGATAAGATGAAGGCTCAATTTTGTAGCCGCCGGTATGTAGAAGGTTTTGTTACAGGCAAAACGTGACCCGAGGCCGCGAGTGTTGCAAGAGTCAACAGATGCTCGTTACCTTAGGCTATTTTCGGTCCGTGAAGGTAGAAATACTACCGCGTTCAGTTTGGATGTCAAGAATTGAATTGTTCAAACTCTGATGGTCATTCTGAAGCCACTAAGCGCAGTAGCTATGATTTCAGAATCAGAGCATGGCTGTCCGAATGCCTGGAGGATGGTGATGAAAACCCATAGCGAAGATGTGTGTGAGATCGCAGTCATTGCATATGGTGGATCAGGGCGAGACAGGCAACGGCGCAGACGACAATTCGAGCGGTTCGTTCATTGGGTACTTATCATGGGTAACATGCAACGTAAGGTACTTGCATATTCACAGCCTGACTTTTGCAGCTCGGTGTAAGCCGTACTAAGAGTACAGGCATAATCTAAGAAATGTATAAATACCAAGCGCTGAGCCCACTAGGCTCCACAAAGGTTACCCCAACAGCAAAAAGCTGTTGGCAATCAAAGGAGTCAATATGACACGACAATCTCAACCCTGGGAGACTGGTGATGTCTGCGCTCGAAATGCTTTCGCATATAACAGCATCACTGGCGGCAATGTCAACGTCTTCTTCAACGGATCAGCAGGTGAGGCATCTCCAAATCGGAATCGTCTTGCAACTCCAAGTTTCAGATGGAAATGAGCTAACGTGGTGTGAATTGCAGTGGTGACTATTACATTATGCGTTTTTACGAAATAATTGCTTACACATGAGTCGCAGCCAACACCCACAACCGACGAAGAGAAACTCCAATGTAAGTAATGAATCCCAAGCGCTGATGTTAGATCGCTCACCTGTTGCCGAAAAGTTTGCACGCAGCAACTCTGTCCATTATGGACAAATATCCGCCTTGACGAGATTCCGGAGTTCGAAACTTCGAGGTGGCTTATTGAGCATGATGTCTACAAAAGCTGGGCAACTTCTCGCCCCGAAAGCAAAGGCGTTGCGTTGCTCACTTTGACAGACAAGGCTGATACCGGCAAGTCAGTCCTCATGAAGGAGGCGGTGATTTCTAGCATGCAAGACAAGTCGGTCATTACCTTGTATCACTTCTTCCATGCATCCCAGAACGAACACGGATTATCGCGACAATCTAGCAACGCATGTCTTCGATCTATATTGGGTCAACTCTTGAAACAAGTCTCGAAAAAACCTACGGATGAGATTGAGGCATGGGTTCACTCTTCGTCAGAGGAGCGTGATCAGGTCTTCTGGACGAACCAGAAGCTTCAGGCAACTATCGAAAAGGTCATCATCGACAACATGTCGGAAGGACAAACCTCTCGATGTCGAATCTTCATAGATTCCCTCAACGACTGCTCAGATGCTTCAAGCCTCCGGGACATCCAGAGGGATGGGCAAGACGGGCCGCTCACTATACTGCATTTTGCTGCAAAGTTGGTGACAATTGGATCTCCCATACAAGCAGATGTAGGTGCGTTTATTTCTAGGCGACACAGCCCGAACTACGGCCACCAAGAGCCTACAGGTCTGCAGATTGACCAATCACATCATCTGAGAATAGCGGTAGAAGGTTATGTGAGGCTACGCTTGAGGAAGCTCAAGAGACCAGCCCGCGAGGAAGCAATCCTACAACGACTGATCGACCGCAGCAGCGATGGGTTTGTGTGGGCAAACTTCGTCATCAATCGAATACTCAACGGTATCTCGGAAAGCTTGGAAGAACAACTGAAACACGCGGAATGCCAACCAGCTGACTATGATGAGATGTACGAACAAGCCCTCCGGAATGTCATGTCAGCCAATGATTCCGTCACAATTCAGCTATTCTATCTGATGTTGTGTTGTCTCAGGCCGATGGAGGCTGATGAGCTTCATCATGCTATGGCGTTCGTCAAGGAATTCAAATACGACAACATCAAGAAATGGGAGAAGAAAGAAGGGCTTAAGTCAGGCTCAGAATTTGAGAAGCGGGTAATGCAAAAGTCTCAAGGTCTTCTTGAGATAGCAGCCCTTAAAAGCTCCACAGCTCATCACGTCTCTTCGGATAGTGTCTCTCAGCAACAGCCAACAGTCAAGAAGCAAGTGCGATTTATCCATGGCTCTGTGGTGCCATTCCTTCGGAGCGAAAGAGGTTTGGGATCTCTCCACTCGGAGCCACGAAACATACAGCAGCATGCCCACCGAGTCATGTTCGAGTGTTGCATTCGTGCTCTGGATCACCACAACTTTGGTGGGCGTTACAAGTTAGAATTCCTCGATTACGCTTGTGAGTTCTGGCTTGTCCATGCGAGAGAGGCTGGAAGTTCCCTGGAAGACTTCAAGCAACTGCCGGGATTTATGAAAAGATGCCAGTCAAGCAAATGGACTCACGTCATGAAAGCGCAGCTGGAGTTATTTCGGCGATCGCAGGCGAAAGAAACAAACATGCTCAAGGAGGAAGATCCCATGCCGGTTTTGCTCGCCACGATGGGCTGCAAATCGCTGCTGAAGCGCCACTTGGAAGCTTGTACCAAGTGTGAAGAGGCCCTAATGAGCAATGACAGCAAGTCTAACGTTTTCGAATCTGCACTTGGCAATGCCCTCATGCAGAAACAGACCGAGACGGCTGAGTTCCTTCTCAATTTCCACTGCCAAGGAGATCCCAGCACACGTTCCCCTGACGGTAGAACGTTGCTGTACAAAGCTTGCTACTTCGAACAGGAAAGGATTGTGGAATTCCTTATGAGCCGACGCGCCAACGCCTCCTTACCCTCTCGGACAGCGTACGAGTTTCCCCTTCATGCGGCGATTGCTAAGGGGAACAACGGGATCATTGCCACGATTCTTCGTCATTCGCTGAAGGATGGTACGGCGGAAGAGCTCCTGAAGCTTCCTACAACGAACTCAGGTTGGACCGCGCTACATCTCGTTATGGCCTGTGGAAGATCTGTCACAGACAGGAGGAACATGCTGGAAACCATTCTCGATTATGCGCCGCAAGGAATTGGGCTTCTGGATATAAAAGACACCAACGGAGACACACCAGAAGAGTTGCTAGTCAAGGTTGCTGAGCAAGAAGATGATTCCGAAGATGATTCTGAAGATAACTCTGAAGGTGGTTCTGAAGAGGACGAGGAAAGCGAGGATGACGAAAACGAGGACGAGGTGAGCGAAAATGACTTCAAAGAGCGTGTTATTAGCAAGATAAATGTTCTTATTGAAACATTAAAGGACTTTAGCCGCCCTCAATAGGATCTCTTAGATAATATGAGCTTTTACCGATTCATCAATTCGTATATTACTTATCACTGCTACTTTATGCCTGCAGCCCTATCTATGCAAGCTGTTAACCTCCAGAAAAGCGTCTATTTAACACTACTCAAAAATGGGGGAAATAAAATAAATGTATAAATTTCGTTCGACGTTATTTATTTGGCTGCAGCTTAAACATGCATGATTTTGTCAGGCACAGGCTCACTGAAGATACCCGGCTGTGGCGGGGGGGGGGGGGGGGGGGGGGGGGGGGGGGGGGGGGGGGGGGGGGGGGGGGGGGGGGGGGGGGGGGGGGGGGGGGGGGGGGGGGGGGGGGGGGGGGGGGG
>JAQIUT010000634.1:0-23283 GCA_028654355.1 Colletotrichum sp. SAR 10_99
GTGGGGGGGCAGGAAAAGCAGGTCCCCGGGCTCGCCATTGTCGGCTTCGAATGGTTAATCCAAGTACTCCAATGACAGATTGCGGATATGACGGCAAAATGCTAGCCAGATGTTTTGTCAAGCGTTGTTACCTGTTACGTCATCCGAACCCGGGCAGAGTGTCTTGTCGCGAGGCTGAGTCGTTACTCGCTGTGCTCGGACATTCCGGCGGGAGGTTAACCGCGACTTCGGTATTGATCGGGGACCGATTTTGTGGGAGTACCAGCCATTCGTTGGTGGGTAACTCAAGTTGAAATAAGATCAACGAATGAAAAAGAGATAGGAAAACAACATCAGTCGCGGCTTGTGAAGAATGGCACGTACTACGTGCTGAGCAGACTAAGCTGCGATTCTTCTCTCGAATGACTCCATACCTTACGCTGGGAAATTAGAATTAGATCTTTGTCAAAATAATTACCAACTATGGCAGAGTTGTCCAAAGTTGAAACCACACTGTCAAATAGTTGTGCCTCAATCAAACAGACCAGGTGAGATATGCCAATCACAGTTGACAGCCCAGGCAGTCTTCAGCCTCTTTGATACTAATACGGAGGTAATGCTTTCTCCGAGAAAACAGTCAACCCCTTTCCGAGTGGAGCATCGCTAGCATGCTCAACCGCGAATGCCGGATCGGAGTCACATCCTCTTCCCCGGGGATTCGTATAAGACAACAGCACCGAGTCGCTGTGCCGTCGGGTGCTTCTTATCTGCATTTGTTAGCCAGTCAGCACCGCAGCACATCATGGCGAGTACAATGCCTGAAGACCGATCTGAACAGATCACGAACCCTGAGGTAGAGTGTATTCCAGTATCCGATCTACGCGCTGGGGTCGTTGGTTGGGAATCCCAGGATGATCCGGCTATGCCACGCAATTTTACATCGTCTGGAAAATGGTTTATAGTGGGCATGTTATCCTCCATCAGCATGGCCACTCATTTGCATCCGCGATTAACTCGCCTGCAATACCATCAATCAACAGATAATTCGGAAACACCAATTCTCTTCTCGCCACCTTGAGCGTGACTATCTACTTATTGGGCTATGCCATCGGGCCACTCATTCTTGCACCGTTGTGCGAGCTGTACGGTAGGAAAGGCGTTATCAGCCCTGCAGACATATGCTTCTGCCTTTTCACCATCGGCTGCGCATTGGCGTCCAATATGGCTGGACTCACGGTATTGCGGTTGCTTACTGGGATGGGAGGTTCAGGATGTCTGGTAATGAACAGTTTCCCGGATTATTGCGACACGCGAAGAGCAAAGAAGAACGTCAAGTTCTGAGTCTTGGTAGAGATGAAAAAGACTGCGTGTGACCTGCTGCACCCAAAGTAGCCACCTCATGGCAAATTAGGCCAACGGCGCGTCCAGTGACTCAACCACAATGCAGACACCCTGCTCGAAAGGGGCCAGCAAGCCCAAAGTTCTGGATACGCCCAATGTCTCTACCCGAAAAATCTCAGTCCTGCTATAAATAATGTTTAGATTAAAAATGCTTTCCAATCAGTCGAGCCCTCGTTTGCCACAGATTATGTTCCAGGCCTTTTGCAACACACACGTGGCTATTGAAGGCCACGCTGTCCCTTGCGAGAAACTTACCGCTTTTTGCTTTTCGTGCTTGTCAGCCGAATCAAAGACCTCAAATTACATGTCAACGACCGAGAGCCTTACCCGTTACAGTTGCCTATCAGCCCGACACGTTCTTATTCATGACCATGCATTCCAGGCGTGCCTACGCCCATCCCTCAATTGGACACTGTTCCGAAAGACTGACATGCCTATCGCTTTGCGCCGTAAGACGTGCTTCTGAGGAGGCGCTTCTCCTGCAACAGAAGGACCATGTACCAACCGCAACTAGTAACGGCGAGGGCGCCTTTCCCGCGATGTCACCCCAGTCCCATCCCCGCTTCGGGAAGGTTGCAACGATCTCTTGAGTCTATTGGACCCCGTACATCGGCCCGCAGCGCTTTCTTCTCTTTCCCTTGATCACCGGTAAAGTTTGTGAGATGCATGCTGTGTGCTGGATCAATTGGCCAGAAAGCGACACCTGTACGACCTCCTGTCTGACCTGCATGTTCCATCAGTGATCCTTCAGGGCTAGTCTCTCATGTCTCAGTAAGATCTATTGGGCGCGCGGGTGGCAATATGCTAGGGCTTTGATAAGACGCCTCTTTTTTGATGCTGACAGGGAGGGGATCACTCAACATTGGCAACATTGGCATCGGGGCAGAGTATGGGGGTTAAAAGCTTGGCCTCGGCAGTCGTTTCCCTCCGCGGAAATGTTGAATACTTGTATCCAGGCCGTCTGCCCATCACTCGTCGTTATTCTGGCTTTGGTGTGCTACGATATCCAGTGAAATCTCATCATGGACACCGACAGCGCTTTGAAGTCGGAAAAGACGGCAACTCGCGCAGAGTCAGTCGAGCTCGCAGAGTCGCAAACATGGGACATGCACTCCACCAAGAAGCTTTTGCGGAAGCTTGATTGGCATATCATCCCGTTCATGTCGCTGATCTACCTGTAAGTCTGTTACATCGATCGATGTTCCCACAATTTTCCACAGTCTCGGGAACATGCAATGTTAATTTACAGCACAGATTATGCTTCTTAGATCGGACGAACATCGGGAACGCCCGACTCGACCACCTCGAACAGGACCTGAATTTGCACGGGATCCAATACAATGATTGCCTGGCGGTTCTGTTCCCGTTTTATATCGCGGCCGAAATTCCGAGCAACATGATGATGAAACGCCTCAGGCCGTCCATCTGGCTCACGTTCATCATGGTTTGCTGGTCGGCGGCAATGATTGGACAAGGGTTCGTCAAGGACTACTCTGGGCTCATGGCCACTCGAGTGGTTTTAGGGATATTCGAGGGAGGACTGTTTCCCGGAGTCAACTACTACATCACGCAGTGGTACTGCAGACACGAGTGCGGCTTCAGAATGGCACTGTTCTTCTCGGCCGCAACGTTGGCTGGTGCCTTTGGTGGTATTCTTGCGCGAGGCATTGCAGAGATGCATGGTGTCGGGGGCCTTTCCGCATGGGCATGGATCTTCATCTTGGAAGGAATTCTCAGCATCTTGGTCTCATTTACTGCCTATTGGGCAATTTACGACTACCCAGCTACGTGAGTTGGCCTGCGGCCTATCTTCTGATCTATGAGTTGACCATTTTGTAGCGCCCGGTTTCTCAGTGAAAAGGAACGCACAGAGGTCCAAAGACGGCTCCAAGAAGATTCGGGACATTTGTCGAACGAGTTCAACGTCAAGTATGTGTGGCAAGCTATCAAAGATTGGAAGATTTATATCCACATGCTTATTTGCATGGCCGGCTTCTGTCCCATCTACTCGATTGCGCTCTTCCTGCCGACCATCATCAAGAACATGGGTTACACATCAAACAATGCGCAATTGATGAGTGTGCCGCCATATGTTTGCGCTTGCTTCTTTACCATCATTGCGAGTTGGTACGCCGATAGGATTAGGCAACGTGGGGTGTTCCTGCTGGGCTTCCAGCTCGTTGGAATCCTGGGATTCTCCCTTTTGGTGGCTACCAGAAACTCTTCTGCACAGTACGCCGGAACCGTCTTCGCAGCCATTGGTAAGATAACAGAAGCTCCATCACCCCGTCGGGCACAGGTAGCTGACCTTTCCCGTAGGAATCTACCCCCAAATTCCCCTTGGTATGGCGTGGAACAGCAGCAACATTGGCGGCAGTCTCAAAAGAGGAACGGGTATCGCAATGCAGGTGATGGGTGGTAACTGTGGTGGCATCATTGCCTCCTATGTCTACCTCTCTCGAGACGGGCCGCGATACACTACTGGACATAGCATTCTCATCGGTTTTGTCAGGTGAGGGCATCCAACACAAAACCAACTTACAGCTGCTAACGCCTAGAACTCAGCATGGCATCCTTCTTGACTTTGTTCATGACGACTTGGTGCCGTCGCGAGAACGCTCGCCGAGACCTTGTTGCCAGGGAAGCTGGCGTACAGGAGTTGACGGAAGAGCAAAAGGCGATGGAGGCTGAGCTGGCCGACAACGTACCTTGGTTTCGATACACGATTTGATTTCCTAGATTCGTAGTCGAGATGCTCGTCGGATGTTGAGCAAGTAACCTTTTGCTGAGCTTCTTAGAGGGGCGAGGCCGCGCAACACGCATGAAGTGATGCTGCTGCCCAGCGTCGTTGAATCATACAGACTCAATGGGGAAATGCACGAAGTAGACAGATTGAAGGCCGGAATAGAAGAAACACTAGCCTGTGCCATAATCAAGATCAGGCCAAGGCAGATCCGGGCTTGGCAGATGCCAAGCTATATGTTGACAAAGCTTGTGATGCGTCTTCGAGGCGCCCGCAGATCCAAAACACGTAGCCACAATTTTTCAGCCCCGTGATCTTGAGAGCGTATATCGGAGAATGTAGAAAGAACCTTAAATCGCAGTTATATCCTGGATCCGGCTCAGAAATGCCATCCGACTTCACGCGGTAAGTCGCGAGTGCCCGATAACCCGCGTCAGATTGAGGGACGGTGTAGGCAACTCGCGGTGATATAAAACTTTAAGACAGACGAGCGAGGATAGCTCTGATCAAGGCGTCCCTGTCGGCGGCTCAAAAATGTTTAAAGACTGGATGTCAGGTGCTCGGTAGATCCTTCGTAACGCCGCAGTTCCCTATGTCTTTGACGGATTTAGCCGGGCCAACAAACGCACGATGCATGCATGCATCTCAAGGATACCATGCAGTGGCTTGGTTGCCACAGATAGACGGGCGCTAAGCATTACGCGTAAAGAAGCTTTCATCTCTGCTTGACAGCCGTTCCTTGTTGTCTTGGCGGAGGATGGCGGACGATGCATGTGTGGGTTGCCGAGCCAGAGTTGGGATAACCTCATATCATGCCGATCTATGATGGCCTCTGCTTTTGAGGTTGTTATCATGGCCTCTAGTTAACCTGTTCGGGACCTGTCGATCAGGGTGTTTCAGGAGGCCCGGCCCGTAGCATCAACGTGCTTGATCTTTCTCCTATCGTCCGACTGGTTAACGAACATAAACGAGAATAGCATCTTGAACATTCAAGGGAAGGAGATAGAGTGTCTGTCGAGATACAAGACCGCGTATGTATTAGACGCGACACCACGCGCATGTTGATAGGACAGACGGTGCGCCCGCGCAAATACGCGGAGAAGAACATGCGATGAGTGCAAATTGAGCGGCTCAGCCACGCTGCTGTGCTGTTGTAGTTGAGATGCCGTCAAAGTATGTCGGGGAAAGGGAATACGACGAACCCATCATCCAATGATTCTGACTTTGTTGTCATCTCTGTATGTTGGCTGTGATCCTTTCGGCTCCGCAGGGCTGTGATGTTCGGGGCGGACGAGATGTCCGGCAGAGCTTCTAGAACATCTCTCAGGGTCCTTCGGTCTCGGTTTCTTCACAGCTCTCCGACAATGTGGCTGGTGGTATGGCGCCGTTGACGAATTAGCGCGGTGGTGATTTCCTCTGACATGATTTCTTCGGGCCGGCAGTAAGCACGGGGGAAATTAGCGCATGAAGCCATCGATTGAACATGGTCTTGGCTACGGCCCGGATGGATACTCTTTAAACTTACGTTGTAAACAGGAAATCACTCGGCGGCACTAACCAGCCTTACAGATAGTATAATCGGCCCCCTAAAGGTCAGAGTTACAGGGCAGAAAGTGTGCCTTGCTGCCGGGCTGACAGGCGTCAAGATGGATTTGAATTGATGGGCACAGGGGGGATGCTGAAGTCTGGAGTCAAGCTCACACCCACACCCCGTTAACCCCGAAAGCCAAAGGGCGATTTGAATAATTCATTAAAGGTCACCCCTGGAAATACGACGTATGCACAGGCCAGGCGGGAGCTCTGGCAGGAACCTTCATGACAGATGCCATCACACACACCGACGGGATTGGGCCGGGGATGTTCATCATCTTGCATTGTAGAGCATCAGAACCCACGCAATCCATGCCGTGTTGATGGAGGCTTTGTGGACAGCCTGACCCCTCTACGCAGTAGACTCCCGTGGCTGGGCATGTTTGCAATTCCCGAGCCACAGAGACGTGCCATGCGATATGGCGGGACGGATGGATCAGCATGGACATAGAGATGAGCTCAACGTTGACTCTTTAGCGGATGTACCTGTAGCTCCTCGTGGCACCCTGGAAGCTCAAGCCATCGAGAAGCGGTGCTGCGGCCCTCGAATGCTTAGACGAAACGAAGCCGTACGACACGCACATACACTTTTGCCGCTCTATTTCACCCACTTCTCCTGCCCATCCGTACCCCTATTCCTTGTCTCCTCTTCCCCTAGCCTCCAATAGGAACAGCCCAGATACTCTCTGTACCCGTTTCACTTTCTCCACGCCCACACCATTCCTTATCCGTACCGGCTGGCTCTTCAGTAGGTGTTTCTGACGCACGCGCCCGTGCTTCGTGTTGACTCGTCAGCAAGGCGCAGTTTAAACTGGTCGAGTTTTTCCTCAATACCCGCCCCGGCCAGCCCAGCCCAGCCCAACGGGGCGTACTCGCTCAGTCTCCCCGAGAATCCCAATACCCAGCTTCCCCGTTCTACCTGTTTCCATTCTCATGATATAACCAAGCGGCCTTGCTCTGCATGTTGAGGTGTCAACCGGACCGTCCAGACTGCAGCAATCCTGTACGAAAGCTACCGAGCCGTTTACTTCAACTACCGAAGCCAGAAAGGAGCACCCGACCGTAACCGGCCCCGGCGCCCAACTCCCGATCAAATCGCCATCCATTACCTTCACCTCACATCCCCACAAATTCGCTTTCGGTCTTCTCAACTCATCGAGCTTCCAACCACACACGACGCTCGCCGCGCACCTGGTGCCTACCTTCTAACGGACCGCGCCGCTGGAGAAATCCATAAGCAGCTGCATCCTGCTGACATCTCTCGTGTTTCTGGACGCCAACCGATTCGTCGGCTTACCATCCCCTGCTACAGGTTCGCTGCCTTTCCCCAAGCAGGGGGCCGAAGTGCCACGAAAGGGGGAAGCGGCCTTCTGGCTCTCATTCGGACTCCCGGGCGTTCCAGCCAGTTACGGACTGCCCACTCAAATACGTACGACGTGTGTAGAATTCCACGCTTCGCCCGTCTAGGAAGAGAGAGAGAGCGAGAGTCGGGGTCAGGGTGACAAAAGGCTGTTTAGACCGCCACTTGAAAGTCCCGTGTCGCTGGAGAAGATGCCGCGTCTTGGATACAAGAAGTCTCGCGGTGGCTGTGCCAGATGTAAACAGCGGCGTGTCAAAGTACATACTACCTCCCTCACCAACCAAACCTGCATACTCGTATTACCACACTCATATGTCATCGCGGTTGGCTGACGTCTTTTCACTCAGTGCGATGAGAACAAGCCATGTGGCGCCTGCATCAGACACAACACCCAATGCAGTCTTGTCGAGGGTGCGACATCAGGCCAGCCGGCCTCAAGTGACTCCAACAGTATGAGTTGGGAGCCATCAGGGCCGCAGGCTGGGCCAGTGACTAGAGCTTCAAGTCTGCAGCGAAAGACGTCAACGCGCAAAGGATCCAGTGGCAGCCGCAAGACGACCGCCTCATCGATCAGTCCAACGGCTCACTCACTCACACCACCGAGCCTGCTGGACTCCACGCTGAACTTACCCATCGACTTCATCAGTGACCAGGCCTCTTCATCAGGAGGGGGCAGGAGACAATCGTCAATAGCGGCTTCAAGCCCCGACCCGTTCCCATACTTTGTCAAGTTCTCGACTGGCCCGGTGGAATCGGTTCATCTCAGCAAGTGGATCACAGATCTGGAGCTCATGCACCACTACTCGACGACAACGTCCCTCACGATGCCGAGGTCATCGGATGCGAGCAACATCTGGCAGTTTGAGGTCCCGAAGCTGGGCCTCACCTACATGTTCCTGATGCACCAAGTGCTGGCCATCAGCGCCCTACACCTCGGCCACTTACACCCAGAGCAACGCGAATCTTACGCACTTCACGCCTCACAACATCAGAATGATGCAATTGCTGGCATGCGTGAGACCCTCACCCAAATCACGCCCGATAACTGCCACCCACTCTTCGCAGGCTCTTCGTTGCTGCTCATCAGCGCATTTTCTACGTTCCCTTACCAGAGAAGCGGACCCCAAGGACACCAGGCGCCAACAGTCGACGACGTTATCGATGTCTTCTTACTCGTGAGAGGCATGAGTAACATTCTGTCCTCATCACAACCCATCATTCAAGCCGGGCCTTTCAAAAACTTCTTCCACGAGGTAGTCACGCCGGCATCTACTCCACTCCTGGACGCCGTCAAGCAACACCTAAATACCTTCTCAGCCAAATTACCGACCACCGATGCCGATGAGTACAGTAAAGACATCGTCGCTCGGGAAACATCAAATTTGCGGGAATGGATCGACCATGCCACCAACACGACAGCGTTCCCCGAGTTGCGGGTTGGTCTGACATGGCCCACCAGTCTATCGGAGGAGTACATGCAGCTCATGCGAAATCGAGACCCAGCCGCCTTGACGTTGCTAGCCTACTACTCCGTCGCTGTTCATTCAACGGAGAATAGCACGTGGTTTATGCAGGGATGGGGCGTCAACGCGGCTCGGGCGATAGTGTGCGACTTAGATGCGAGCTGGAAAGAGTTGATACAGTGGCCACTGGCCTTCATCAGTGACCGGACGATACAACTTTAGTTATGACATCAAAATCTCATGAATACAATTCCCAAATTCAACTTGACACTCCACGGTAGACTATTCATCGCACGCGCCATTGAATTGGAATACTATGCTTTAGTCTTTACGAGTACGACAAGTAACTGTAGGACAGAGTTTGCACCACGTGTTGCTAGCGAATGAGCACCTTAATCATTACACTCTAGCTTCCGTAAATAACACCAGACTCGGCTGTCTTTGAGTTGCCTCGACTCGAGCGATGCCCAATTTTTGCCTGTACGGCCCGTCCGTCGTCGGCCGAAACCAACATCCCCGCGTCAATCAGGCGGCTAGTTGGCACATATTCCAGATCCGGTAGCATGTATAGAAATCAACGTTAGATAGGCAAGGCACACTCGTCTGGCCTTAAAGATCCAAGCAGGGCCATGTCTTCTTCATCCGGTGGTTCTGAAACGGCCGGGTCTAACTCTGAACGCCCCCGAAAGCGAAACCGAGCAAGTGGGGTGGAAGCTTAAGTGACCTGAGCTCCAACCATTGCTTGACTGGTAAGGCTGATTTGACACTGAATATGTCACCATCCCTTCGTCGCGGGCCACGGAATCTAAAACCTGCTGGCCTACCCCTGCGGAAAACGGCATGCAATCATGAAGTGATCCGCGCTAGGGGGGAAATATTCCCCTACTTGTGTCCGGAGTTGCAAGATCGGACGAAGGGTTCGAGGCGGGTTTGGAGACTTCAGTGGGACCTTTCGCTACAAGTCCGCCGAGTCCTACTACAACCACATTCTTCTTTCCACGTCGGCCCCTTCAGCAATATGATCTTCACATCGCCCGAGGTATCCAGCTGAGGGAAGCCTACTGCATCAAAGATCCTTCTCCCTCGGCTTCACGATACATCAATAAGATCAACATCAACCAAAGTACAGCGAAAGCATCTCATCATCATCAGTTGTCTGCTGTCTGCTGTCTGTTTCAGATATGCAGCCGTCGATGGAATACTGGACGAAGATAAGCCTTCAAACTCAGTCCCAAAGCTCAACACTATCTCAACCGTTGCGTACGTGCATTGCTCTTCTTATAACACCCTACCCTCACGGCTTGGGAATTATGTTATCAGCTGATTTGGACAACCACAGTCGCTGTAATATACCAAACAGGAATTCAGCACGCCATAATACACGCACCGGAAACCGTACGAGCCGATGGACAGACAAGTTCATACACGGATTTGTATTGTGAACAAATACTTCAAGCTGTTTACAGAATTGGATTTAAGCCCAAGTGTCAAAGAAGCGAACTGCCTGGAAGAAAGCCTCCTCCTTGCCGTACTTCTGCTGGGGGTCCGAGATGTTGGCCCGAACACCGAAGCCATGCGAGGTGCCGCCGTACAGCGCAAGGGAGAAGGGCTGGCCGGTCGCGCCGAGGAGGGCCTCGATCTCGGCACGGCGCGCGGCAGGCATGAGGTTGTCGTTCTCTGAACACAAATCAAGGTCAGTGATGTCTTCGTCATACCAAACGTTGACGCGTTCAGTAAACACAATGACGTACGGGCAGCAGCGACACTGGCGGGGCCAGTGATGGCCTTGATCTCATCGTCAGTCAACAAGCTGGGGTGCGCAGCGAAAGCAACATTGGCGCCCTTGCCCGCCGCAAGCTCGCGGAAAGCGTAGCGGCCACCGAAGCAGTATCCCGTCACGGCGACCTTGCTGACACCGAGCTCCTCCTTGAGGTACTTGACGGCGTTGGCGATGATGGGGTCCGTCACGTTGGGGCCGTGGGCGGCGAGGAACTGGGTGGTGTTGAAGCCCGGGACGTTGATGTCGTTGGGCGCGGGCTTGCCGTCGAACAGATCGGGGGCGACGGAGATGTATCCGGCGCGGGCGAAGCTGTCAGTCAACCTATGTGTTGCGTCAGCTTCATGGATTCACGACGCGGACCGAACGCCGCGCAAGGTACCGCGGACGAGACAGCGATTGAATGCTTACAGTGTGTTCTGCGCCAACTGGACGCCGTAGACGTCGGTAAGGTAAAGAACGCCGACGGAGGTCTTGTTTCCACGGGCGCTGTGTCCCTTGGGCTTGGAGACGTAGATGTTGACTGTATTGAAATGAGCTCGGTGCACCGTTGTCGGGCGTGTCGCGGAGAGAGAAACACTTACGTCCGTTGTAGGGAACCGTCTCGCCGACCGGGGTGCCGGTGTGAGCGATGGCGGAAACGTCGGCAACGGGGCAGTTCTTCGCGGCGGAGGCCAGGGAGGCGAGGCCGAGGACGGCCGTGGCAATCGTCTTGCTGAGCATCTTGAGTTGTGTTTTGCTTGAAGATCCGGAGCTTGGTCGACTGAGAGCTGCACAAACGGGGATGAGACCGGACGGACGATTCCAGGCCAGGCACGGGAGGGGGAACGGACAACCCTTAGATCTTTTTAAGATTTAAGCTTCCTCCGGGGTCAACGTCTTTTGCCTGATTACAAATGACCACTGTTCGGAATCATAATTGATGACCAGCCCGGCGTTTAGCGGAGGTTGGGAGGATCGGAGAATGGCAGGGGAGCAACGGTTGCGCCGTTATTCATCGCCAAGCGTGCATTCTGCACTGAGTGACTGAGCACCACCCTGGCTGAGAACCCTTGGAGGACGTCATTCAATTCAATCGCTCGTCTCTGAAAACAGCTGTGATCGGTGAGATGTCCGGCGGGGATAAGGTTCCAGTCGGGGCCTAAGAGGGAAGCCAAGGCTTGCTCCGCCAAAAATCGCACCAATTGGTGCCACCGGTGCCCTGGTTTGATGTTGCTTTGTTTACTGGTTTAAATGCTACGCCGATAGAGTGTAGTCGAGGTGATCCCTGAATTTTCCAGGGCAGCTTTGCAGCACAGGAAATGAGGATCGTTTGGGACGAATTGCCGTGCGCGCTGAGGGGACAACGTGGGGCAATTGCGAATCATGGATGGCACTCTCGCTGCCGAATCGGCAATTCTGTCCGACTTTTGGCTTCCTTTTTCATGGGTTCGGTGAAGATGTCTCACCGAAGTTGATTGCGCTGTGTCCCATCTGAATTGTCACAACGCTCATCAATACAGATGGCGAGCTTTGGTTGAATTTCCTGTCAATTTGATGACAAAATCTAGTCGAAGTATACAAGATGGCAAATTGGTTGTTTATTTTGGGCACTGCTGTTCTGCATTTCACCAAGTCGCCATGGTTAACCAAGAGCGTGGCGTTGCAATAGTCCTCGGACCTCACGGGGCCAGACTTGGTGACATCCTTACTACTTGCACGCTCTGAACACAAATTTTTGTTGCTGAGTCTTTCATTTCACAGGTGCATGTAAAATTACTCATCACCAACTGACGTAGCTGAGGGCATCGATAGTAGCCACCGGCTAGTGACGTGCTTGCCGGTTACGCTCTCTGGTTATGGTTGGAATTCCGCTCAAATGAGTATATTCCAGCGAGTGCTGCATGACAATGGTGAACCCTACGACAAGAATTGCTTTTGAGTTGGAAGTAAGAAGAACAAGGCTTTGACAACTCGAAGAAAATTCAGGGCAAAGAAAAAGACCCAAGAAGAAACAGACTTCGTCGTCGCAACGGAGTGCAATACTCAATAGACCCTTGGGTATCAAATTTCTGAAGTTATCTGACGACTCGTTTATTTCATGTCATCAGTCTAACTACCGTTTCCCTCTCAACCGAGAAAGCCGCGATGAACTCCCATGGTTTCCAGAGAGCCACATGGATGCTACATATTGTCAATCAAGTGTGTGGCATTGTTCTACCTTATTCTAGTCTGCTCGTGATCTTAAATCTTTGTCCAATCTAGCCCCAACAGTCCCTCCCCTCCATTTCTACCGTCCCGTCTATGTGTTTCCGAATCTTGGACCATCTAGCACCAATCCACACAGTTGGCGTGAGTCTCTGCAGGGCATCCGACGAGACATTGGAAGTTCTTGTGAAAGCCGCAACTCCAGATGCAGACCTGTCCTTGTATCTGGATGCAATTCGGGAAGTTTTCACCCGGGCAATAGCGCTTCTGGAGAGCATTGTCTCGAGCCTCAACGGCGGTGCTGAAATCGAGAGGCAAGATGCCTTCGGGGAAGTCGGCGTAAGAGGGTGAGGCAGGCTGAGTGTTCTCAGGAGTAGGCGCTGCAGTAACGAAGCCTACAATGGCAGCGAAGATGGCCTTAGCTTTTAGTTAGTTATAAGCCAGGACTTAAGTTACGGAGATCTTACAAGAGATTGGATGTGCATTTTGACAATGACGTTGGACTGGATAAGGTTGGGTTTGATGAGGTTGGGTTGGCTGCGGCTTCAAGATTTGTGTGATTTCGTGTGGGCAGTGATGGTTTTTGAGTTGAGGTTGATGATGCTTCCAAACTCAAGAAGACAAGAAGACGGGCAAACTCGTCTCTTTTATACCTCGAAGATGATACCTACCGGTTTAAGTGCCTCTGGAATCAATGCGTACAGCCATGACGTGAATGATTACTGCCTTGTCTGCCTAAACTGCCCAGATTTCCTAATGATGTCCATGCAGTCCTTCGCTTGGCAACGTTGGTGTTGAGGTGCTCAACGCCAATAACCTCTCATGAATCCTTCGTAAAAGAAGATACAATTGCGTAAAGGTTTCCTGGGGAGTCAAATGCCATCTTGCCGAGACATGGGAGCTCCAATCGCTGCGTACTTAGTTCCTGCTCCCTCGAAGAAGGAGCTGGACGATCTTTCAACTAGACAATTCGCTAATGGAGGAGGATTCAATGTCGACTGGTTTTGATCCCTACGAGAGGCACAGCAGTAAAATTGCTGCCTGTTTCACGAAGAAAGAATGCTGATTGATGCAAACGTGTTTGGTGTCTCATCCCATGGCGTGATTCCTATCTTGGCTCAAGTGGGCGTATTGGGGGCCGACACGCAGACAATAGACCGACCTTCAGACCTCAATTCCTAAATGAGAAGTGGCACAAACTCAAGGCTTCTGCGAACTCATTCAAAAGCAAACTGCACTGTTTACGTGATTTGCCTTGTTTCATGGGCTATTATTCAAGTTAGAAGAGCTGGACTGCCATTAGACTCAAGACTTGCACTCATGAGATGTATTGAAGACACAACCCGCCGCTAATCCTGTGAGGCTGACACTATCCATTTGCGCCTGCATTTGTGGATTTCGGGGCTGTGGCTACCAACCTTATGATCTTATCAGATCCAGACCCCTGCGGCGCTAGATCCTTCCATTACACCTCACAGCAGCTAGGTCAAGAAAAGACTTTCTATGCCTGAATTAGGCATCCCGCGCTGCTAGGGATCCACCTGATGAACGCCCGGGGAAGATGAAGAGTTTTGAACTTTGGACGTCGTTCGCTGCCTGGGGCTGATGGGTGCAGAGCGGGAGCGGACCGCCCCCTCCCTAGGCTTAGCGAGGGGCGCAGGCGGCGGGTGGCCACACTTAATGATTAGACAAATAGCTTGCGCATCCTGCCTCGTACACTATTTCAAATGATGCCAAAGTGATCAAGAACTGCATTGCTGAACGAGAAGCGTGCAGGAGGATGGGATCGTTGAAGTTGGAAGGGTAGCATTGAACGTAGTCGAGTTCAGGCACTGGATACTTAAGGCCTACAGGCTAGGTGCAAAACTGCCTTAAGTACCGCGTTCTAGACTTGGCCGTCTCATGGAGAACATAAACAAGGGAAACAGTTGGAGCGACTTTCAGGTGGTACCGCTGAAGGGAAATTTAGATATCACATCGCAAAATGTGGACAATGAAACTAACGTCCTAGAGGTGGGACGATGATGACCGGAGTGCCTGGCTTGGCTTTCAACCTAATCAATTCACTCAAAATCTATTCAACATTCATATTCATAACCTACCCAGTGGTTACTAACCACCTTACGAGACGGTCTCTTGCCATTGGCACTTTGCAGCTGATATATTATACTGTCACCTATGATGGTGTTCGACCGGGCTTGGGACTGTGGCAATCAATTTTGTCAGATCCAGACCTTGCGCTATCGGATCTTGCAGCTACGCCCTACGCTGTAGAGATATTTTATGTCTACATCGGGAATCCCGGGCAACTTTTCATCTACAAGACCAGCGACTAGTGGAGCGGAAATCATTTAGACACTCATCCATCAACTTTGAGTGCGATTCGCTGTCTCGGGTTCATGGGCCGGGGTTGCATAATATCTGAGGAGTTGACGTGCGCCGTATGAAAGGATTCAAGCAACGTCAGGTTTGCGAATATAGCTTGAATTGCTCCATTTCTTCAAGATGATTAGCCTCATGGAAATGGAGCCAAAGATCATTCATCCCTTGCCGATTTTCCATATTCCCGGCCGCTGAGCGCAGCTAAGTTGTGTTCCACACTTCAAACCCCACGGGGAATTGAAATAAAATGTTTTCAGTTCATCAATCGCATAAAAGGACATCATGTAGTGCAGCAGGGCTTTTAAGAACCACCTAGCTAGTTTCATGGCCATACTGGAATCTTCTTGGCGTGTATTGAATGAGGTGTTTGACGCCGAATATCGACTAAACAAGCTCGCACTGTGATTTGGGAAATCACAGATATTCTCGCATTCATTGCCTACCACGTTGGGCAATTGTTGTGACGAGATAGGGTAACTCCTGATTATTCCCATACCAACCCCTCGCCAAGGTGCAGCAGCTCTCAAGACACGAAGTCGAGATCCAAACAATATGCAAGTGCTGTCCAACTGGACCCTTGAATGGTCCCTTTGTATCAAGCCTCCACATAAATCATCATAAATCATCGGTTTTCAAGCACACATCGCTCCATTCGGCAAATGGTCCAAATGTATGTGACAAGGTTGCTGTCGAGGCAGCCAATAATGTGATGCTTTTGGAACGGTTGTTGGAACAAAACACATGCAGTCGACAGGGGAAACAGCGGTAGCGAGAGTCCCGGTGAAGAGGGGTAAGACAACCTGAGTGAGCGCGAAATTCCTCTTTTCTCTGTCCTTATTAACTCTTCTTTTCTCGTGACAGTCACGTATGGTCCTGGATTTTATCACATTGCATTTCAATCAGTGCGAAGCCTCAAGTTCAATCATGTCCGATCAACAACAATCTCAGCCGACTACTGGGCCGATCTCCCCCATTGCGGTTCAGTCAGCTTCGCCGCCGGCTACCCAGGCTGGAACTCAGGTTCAAGCTAGTGTGGTCGGAACGCTCGAAGCAGACGACCAAGACCAGGGAGGACAAAATGCGCCCGCTGACGCCGACAATGATGGGTCCTCGATTTCCGGGCACTCAACTGATGAGTCCCATGCGTCTCTACGATCCAGTATTCTCGACTACCGCCGCGAGAATGGCCGCACGTACCACAGACTCAGCGATGGAAAATATGTGGTGCCGAACGACGCTTTGGAACAAGAGCGACTGGACCTCGTCAACCATATGTGGACGATAATCTGGGACGGGAAGTTCTGCCTGTGCCCTAAGGATGATGGTGCTAGAAGGGTCCTCGACATCGGTACGGGAACAGGCGTGTGGGCTATGGATTACGCCGACACTCACCCTGAAGCGCAGGTGATTGGTGCTGACCTGAGCCCAATTCAACCCACGTACGTCCCTCCTAACTGCATCTTTGAGGTCGATGACCTGGAGAAAGAGTGGACTTGGTCTGAACCATTCGACTTCATTTTTGCACGCAACATGATGGGATCATTCTCCGACTGGCCTAGCGTTATCGAGCAGGCTTATGACAACCTCGAACCCGGTGGCTACTTTGAGATTCACGATACTATTTACCCTATTCTCTGCGACGATGGCAGCGTCCCAGAGGATTCCCCAATCTCGAAATGGTCACGTCTCATGCTGGAGGCCTTCGAGAAGACAGGTCGATCCGTCACCATCGCCCGTCAATTTCCTCAGTTCTTAGAAGAAGTAGGATTTGAGAATGTCACAGTGACAAAGTGCAAGCACCCACTGAATGACTGGCCTAAGGATCCGAAGTGGAAGGAGGTCGGCGGCTGGGTTCAAGAGTCTTTGTTCCCCGGCCTTGAGGGCTTGTCACTCGGACTCTTCACGCGGGTGCTAGACTGGACTCGTGACGAGACATTGGTTTTCTGCGCCCAGGTCAGGAATGATGTCAAAAACACAAAGCTTCACGGTTATTATGATGGACTGTCTGTGTACGGACGCAAGCCGTTCCCCAAGAAAGACTAGTGATAGCCGATAGATAGTACGAACTTCGATGTTCCTGAACACTATTTTCGAAACAAGATGTTTGACTTTGTAAGTTCCGGAAATGCCCCGGCCATCTGTTATTGGGACGTTATGGTCCATGTGACAAGACTCCGACATGTGGCCGTTCTTTGAGGAAGCCCTCATCGCCGTAGATTGAAGAGACGCAAGACGAACATTGCCCACTCTCTTGAGTATCCATCATCATTCCATACTAGAAAGAGGAATCCGATCAAAAGTAAAATCGTAAACCAATTTCAGTCCCAATACCAAGCTACCTCATGCGATGCTTGTAGGTTGAGCAGCAGCTTCGTCTAGGAGTTCGGCCACTGTTCTGAATTTCAGACCTTTGAAATACCTCTCCCTATGCTCAGCGATCTTGGGAGGAGAAAACGCCAGTGCTTCGCTGTGACCCATGATCTCATAGACGGCCACCGCAACGCTTGCGTCGCTTTCCTTCGCCACCAACTGCTTGATGCTCTGGGCGAGCGACTTCTTGACAACTTTATATTCGGGAAACCTGAGCTTCACAAGTTCTGAAAGCTCGAGCCAGGTCATTTGCTGACCAGAAACACAGGTGAAGTTCTCCCAGGTAGACGGATCATGACCGAGGAGAAAAGCTACGGCGCGAGTTGCATCTTTAGCCGAAGTGAAATCAACCTTCTGAGATCCGTTGCCGTATAGGGTGAGTTCCTTTTTCTCATAGTTCTGAACCCATCGATCGCCGTAATTGGCAAAGTGTCGCTGCGAAGTGGGGAGGAGATAGTCAGACATCCATCCTTGGCAGAAGAACGTCCACTTGACCCCATTTTGGCCCCGAAGCTTGTTGAGAATGATGCTGAGGTCATCGCCGACATAGAGGGGCTGATCGGGAACCTCTTCGTAGTTGCCAGCCCACACTGAGGGGAGAAACCTCTTGCACCGAGGAGAGATTCGGCAAGCCTCAAGCATGTCGAGGTGGATACGCACGAAGTCGGTGGCGTAGCCCGTGATGGACGAGATGAGAGCATCGCAATCGGCAAGATGCGGTCGAATACTCTCAAGGGAATAGTCCGTAGTGCGTTGTTCAAGCTTCTTGAAGAAAGGCTTTGGACTGCGAGTCAGGATGACTACATCGTAGTCCTGGTTGCGAAGCGCCTCAACGAGGTATTTGGCAATGTCGCCTGCGCCAGCAACAGCAACCTTCATATTCAAGGATCAGGTGCAAACGAATAGATGGAATGGATTTCTCCAAATGATACAAAGCACGGACGGGGGGGTTGAACCAGAAGTTGGTAAGGCCTGGTGCGATGGGAAGAGCGTGTTGTTTAGGAAGATACTGGCTTTAAGTACAAGATGTCGGGCTCTTGGAGCACCCCGTCCGATGGACAAAAAGCTTTGATTTGTAAAAGCGGAGGTTGATAGTTACTATTAAATCAAGGTACCCCGCGTTCTTGTCCGTACGTCGGTGTTGCCTCAGTGTCCGGCGGTCGATGAGATCGGGGCGCCTTATTTCTCGGGCTCCCCGCCACGACGGCCCCACTCCATCATTCGGCCCTAGATTGTCGATTTCAAGCGGCCTCCACACGGTCCATTCCGGGACCATCAAAGAATTCAAACGTTGTCGAATGTGAACTCGTAGTCCTCAAAATACTGGAAGAGACCAGGCTACGTCGCGGAGCTCTTGTCACTTTGCTAAGCTATGTGTAGCGGCTAATTGAAGATCTTCGTAGCCCTTGAAGGCGGCTTGCATGATCAACTTCGCACGGTTGTAGATGGGTTCAGTGGGATGACAGTTATTTTGAAAAGCTGTGCTGCTGATAAAGATGGAACTGAAACGGCTCCCTGATCAGAACTGGCTGTGCTTGTCGCCGATGCTTCCGTGGTGGTAGAAGTCTTGGTTTCCAGAAGAGTCGAAAGTCCCGAGATTGACGACAATGCCATTCCCGACGATAGAATTGCAGAGAACGTTAAAGTCGAGACAATAGAAGAGGTTGCGGTAAGGGAGGAAGTAGGCGAGGAAGAAGCTGAAGCGACGGAAGCAGAAGACAGAAATGAGGTTGCCTCAAGCGTTGTGCCCAATTGCGTACTACCTGGAGTGGACCCCGAATTACTGTTTAATTCAAGTCGTTGAGTGGTTGCTAAGTCCAAGCTGTTGGTATTGGTCGACATGCTTGTAAATGATCCGGCGGAGACAGTCGAGTTTGGAAAGGAACGCGGGGTGCTGATCCCTATTGTTGGTGAAGAATTTCCAGGTATCAGACTGGTAAGCACACCCATTGATTGACTGCCCGATGACAAGCTGATGGTGAAAGAAGAAGAAAAGCTGGTCGCGCTACCGATCGTAACTGAAGAGCCAGAAACAGTTGGAAGAAACGACGAGGTCGCCGTGGCAGCACCACTAGTTGATACTGGCGTCGAAGAGAAGGAGCTTGGAGGGAACATTTCCGAGCTAATTGTAGTTGATACAAAGGTGGTTTTACTGGTAAATATTGGTGCGGCCGTGGTACTGGTATCTGACGCAGGAAGGATTGAAGCAGGCAGGCTTGATGCTGAGGTGGCACCAAGAGAAGCGGGTGTTGAGGAAGCACTGCTAGCAATTGATGGCATGGAGAATGAAGCACTTGAACTGGTTGATTCTGAGTTTGAAGTTGTCGACGATATCTCCGTACCTGAAGTGGCTGTGCTGGAAGTGGAAATACTTGTTGTGGAAGTAGTTCCTGAGGACGACGAAGACGGACTGCTCGAAGCGCTAGACGTGCTCATCGTCAAGGTAGGAGCAGTTGACGAGCTCAGAGATGCGGAGCAAAACGTCGCAGTCCGCGTAGAGGCTGCCCGGATTCCATACACAGAGTACAGGGTAGTGTACATTGCGACGGGACAACCTGCGCTTGATGAAGCCGAGGATGACGCTGTAATCACACCACCACACTTGGGATTGCCGAAGGGCGGATAGGACTCCTGGCAGGTGTATTGGTTACATTGGGTATTCTCCAAGGCCACGGATCCGTCAAAGACGATGGTTGTGCCTGGCTTGGAGCAGTAGCAGGAGATGTCGATAATGATAGAAAAGTCTCGAGGGATTGCGTTACATCGACGTTGGCAATCGACCGGCCCTGTGCCGCTCCCTTGGTAGATGAGTTGTAGACTGGATAGGTCGGCGAGTGCACCGCAACCCTCATATGCTGAGGGAGGTGACGACCAGAATTGCCCCATTTTGAATATCAGCCAGAAAGGTGCGCATATGAATGTTGTTAGAGGAATATTCAAGTTTAACTCTATTACGAGATTCAAAGGGCTTTGCAGTGGCACCATCAGCCTGTTTTGTTTATTCCTTGGTTGCCCTGGAGTCACAAGGAGACTATTCCCTGGCAACTATTAGCCGGTAGTGTTCCAGATTGCGTTCCTAGTGGACAGCAAGATCGAGCCAAGAGTCGTCATGTAAGACAGCCCCATTCCGCAACGGCCCAATCTCATCGAACGATGTCGCTGAGCAGATCTACTAGTGTGTTGCATGTCAGACATTGCCATTGCCGGTCTGATGAACGTACGGCTAGGATGCGACTTTGAATCTTCGGCACGTCTGTCAGCAAAGGCCGAGACAGGCCCACAGGTTGCTCACGATTTGAAGAGATATTCAACATTGTATTTCTTTTCCCACAAGAAAGAAGCCACCATCTGGGACTCAGATTACATACTGGCTTCGCTGACACTATCATAACTTGCAATTGATAAGATTGTGTCCGGATCTGGCCATCTGTCTCATACAGCGTCGGCTGCTGCAATGTCCTCAGTGTTGAGCCTCAAGCTGTCCTCAAGCGAAGTCCATCCAGATCCTTTGAGCCTACGTAATAATTCCTCAGCACGACCAATGGGCTTGACCACAAATGGATACTCCCCCGCAGCATAGTTCTCGTGAAACTTTCTTCCTGGGTTCTGTTTGCGAAGAATGCCCAAAATTTGGTCATAGTTGAACGGCTCCGCAAACCCAAAGATGCGCTCCCCCTTCACATCCGAAAGTACAGCCCCTGCGACGTGCAGGAGGCCGTCGTCTTGCACATCGATAAAGTATTCTGAAGTTCAAGTCAGCCGTTGCACCACGGAGGGTTTCCTGTTCTCAAGACTCACGAGGCATTGAAAGAGTAGGAGGTGAGCGATTGCCGTTCATCAAAGCGGCGGCAATGCCGGACGTCGATGGATGGCCTTGGTTGGCTGGGTCCAAACTCTTGCCCAAATTCATGTTAGGAAGTACTGCCTACATCAGCAACAGCCCACAAACAGCCCACAAACAGTCTCAAACGCGCAAGCAACTTACCAGTATTGACAATAATATCAGGTCGCGTTGACTGGTTCTCCTTGTAATACTTCCATACGAAGCGTTCCTGCTCGACCTTGCTGGCCGAGTAAACGATCGCGCCATGGTCCGGACCCCACGGGGCAGGCTTCCATGCAAGTTCCACTGCCTCACTGTTCCAAGACTCCTCCGTGATGACTGAGCCGATCTTATCTTCTGGCAGGTTTTCCTGGAGTGACCCGCTTGGAACAGCCGCAGATGAAGACGACGTCAGCACGAATCGCTTCACACTAGGCTCTTTGTAGGCTGCTTTGATGGCGACCTCTGTGCCTTTGACAGCCAGAGGGATAACTTTGCTTGGATCGGGGTCAAATGTAACAACTGAAGCAACATGTACAAATGCCGAAACGCCTAGTTGAAATGAGCATTTCCTCCCAAGTCTTGCCAGTATCGATCTTACCCTTTACCGCCTCATCATAGGCATTCTCGACGGACATGTCGGGGACGGACAGGAGCTCGAAATTGCCTTTGCCGTAGATCTTGTCGAAATAGGCACTAATCCATGCGTTCTTCCCGGCGTCACGAACTGTTCCTCGGACCTTGAATCCTTGTCGAACGAATTGGTCCGCTACATGTGACCCAATGAGGCCGTTGACGCCAGTGACGAGGACGGTGGAGCCCCTCGCAAGTGCCGGGTTATCGATGGGTGCCATTATCAAGTACGTTGAAGTCGACGTCAGTCGCAGGTTTCTAGATGAGGATATGCAGTTAGAGTGAGCTAAAGGAATGCTGTTGGTGGAATTTCAAGTGAACGGTAGTCGAATGAAAGTTCACTAGGAAGCCTTTTATCATTGAAACATTTGTATGACGATAGTCCGTCTGAACTCTAAGAGATCTCCAATCCAGCGGAAGTGTGAGATAGTTCGGACGCCGCTTACACATCATCATACCGAAACGGCATACAATTGAGCAGCTCGGACTTCGTGGCCCGTTCGGGCAATTAATCGCAAGATGCAGGACAGCGCCGCACGAACGCTCTTTCGCACCAGTTGACATATCGGGATCCTTCCTTGCATGTCTCGGCCGAAGTCTGTCATACGGAGCCCCTTGTCCATTGAACTGATGGAATAACGATAGCAATTCCACCAGATTCGTCAAGCGCGGTCCAATAGACCATAAGATTCGGTGCGGCATCAACACTAGGGGCCGGGTTGGGCCGCCGTGATTATTCAGCTCGGCCTCCGACATGCTACAACTGTTTGCCTAACACGGGATCGGAGCGGACTTTGCCCCAGAATCTCCCGTTTCAGTGATTGTTAAGTCCGCAGACTGCAGCTGGCCGTCGAATCCTTCTAGAATCCGTACCGTAAGCAGAGAGCTAACACTGAAAGGGAAAGCAATCCCCAAGCGATCCAGGCAAAGCTGCATCCTCCCGCACATGTCCAATCAGGCGCGAGGAATAGTCAGCAATAGCATCCGTCGCATCTACGAGCACAGCAAGCGCGGATCAGGTGTCACGATTGAGACCGATAATTGGTTATGATCAAATCTTTTTAAGGATTGTATGTGAAGAATATTACTTGTCAGGTCCTCCCTCCTAGGGATCGGCCCATCCGATTAAGTACACATATCGAGTCCGACCGAAACGGCAAAACATCTCGAGGTTATCAAATCCACAGGCAGAGACGGTATGGACACCGCGGCTCTGGCTGCCTCACTGGCGGGTATAAAAAGCGACCCGAACAATGTCCAGACAATTCCGGGCAAGTCCGAGGTTAGTAAGTAACACGATAGAAAACATCTACCAGACGTTGCCCTTGGTCTGGGGGCCCTTCTCCTTCTCGAGCTGCTTGAGGTTGATGCGCTTCCAGATGAGGATGCTAGCAACACAGAGGGGGACGAAGCAGGCACCGGCGATGACCATCTTGTGCTGGATGCTGCCATAGGCGCCGACGATGGCGTCGCGGATGGGGTCGCCGTCGGCGTAGGAGAGCTGGACAGTGACGTCGCCGAAGATGGTGGCGGTCTGGTTCTTGGCGTCCTCGGGGAGTCTGTTGTAGATCTCGG
>JAQIUT010000635.1:0-23219 GCA_028654355.1 Colletotrichum sp. SAR 10_99
CCCCCCCCCCGCCCCCCCCCCCCCCACCCCCCCCCCGCGCCCGCCGGGGTGGGCGGCGCCCGCCCCCCAGCAAAGCAGCTGCCCTGCCCCTGCCCTGCCCGGCATGGGGAGCTACACCCCTCCAAGCTGGTCCATGCTCCGCTGCGGGGCTCCACTGGCTTCCATGTTATTGTGACATGAGCACCTGAGGTAGCTAGGTAGGCAGGTAAGTACACTCCTTGGGTTCGTGATCTCAATGCATTCTACTCTGTACCTAGGTAGGTAAGTACTTACCCGCCATACTGTTTCTGTGCAATCAAAGTCTCACTCAATACTCATCACAGGAAACAGACACGATGCGAATCGGAGCCGCGGGCGAGGATGGGTTGCGATAGGCACGTCAGGTCGCGATGCAACATCCAATTCAGCCATGATGCAAGCTACCCGGAGAACACCACCATCTTGCCCATCGAACCCATGTCAGAAACCACCCGTGCCGACCTTGTTCCAGTAGCTGCCCCGCAACAGATCGCAATGATCCGTGGTCCAGCAGCGGGGGGGCTGGATTTCTGACAGAGACGAGGGTGCTGAATAAGTGCTTAACAACGCCATCAGCTATCATAAGCCTTACGAATACACAGGCAATCCCTTTCCTCAACCACCCTGTCGGCCGTGGGGTAAGGGCGGCACTTCCATTGTCACTTTAGTCTCACCAACCTGGCAGCCAACGGTGGGGGGAGGAGGCTCTTCTTTTGTGCACGACTGTCTCTGGAGGAGCGCAAATACTTTCGGATCGCGGGTGTATCACGGATTGCCCTCTTGCCGTTCCCTCAAATTGGCATGACGAACCGCGAGACGAACCTAACATCAGGAGCGTTCCTCACTTAGAGTTGAGGCCCTCAGAGGTCAAAGCTCAGACAGACGGCGGGATGGGATCAGGTACCAAAGCCTGTTTTCCCTCCCATTGTTGCCAAGTGCCGGAGCCGAAGGCATCTTTTGCGAGCGAGGTCCGGAGTTGGCGGTGACGATCGATGGTAGGACGAAGAGATTAGTCTTGACTGACAAATGGTAGCCCATCTCCTTCTACGGAGCTCAGAACACGGTGAGCCAATGAAAGAATGCCGGGGATTCCAGTGTCTACCTCAGGACGTGGACATGCACGGAGTATCTTTTCTTCATGACTTACACGTGGGACTCCTGTTCCCTCTGACCGATCCCGGACGGTTGCGCCCATCGAAATCGTCGTCTGATATCCATGGATTGGATAAGTCGATCAGATCACAAAGCAGATAGTCGCAGATTTCGTCAACCGCCGTCAGCATTCAGTGGAGACACCGCCTGGACCCGACGACGGAGCACGCTGCGGCACCCCACACATTGTCGCTGTCGCTGCCATCCCTCGCGCGCGGGTCTGAGTTAAGCGGTTGCTAAGCTGTACCAGCGCCATGATCCAACGATGAATCAGCAACACACAGCGCTGGGCCCTCACCTGCCGCCGTGATAGGCCGCCCTCGCCGCCGCTGGTACGGATCCGCGCATCGTAACCCGCAGTTACCTCCGTAGGTACACGCTCATGAATCGCTGGGTAACGGTAATACCTTGGTCTTCGTCTTCAACATCTGGCTTACAACACCTAGGTCCTGTCCGCTGTCGAGACCTCTCCCGACGTATCTCTCGAGGGCTAGGTCCCGGTAGAAAGACTTGGCTTCGCTGACGGGGGTCACGGAGCAGCCAATACCCATATCGAGCCTTATCCGCACCACGAAAACGAAACGTATCCAACGTCCGATGCATCGAAGGACCCTCACCGCCAACCTTGCCGCACTATTATTGTGCAGCTCTCCGGCTCAGTGACACAGATGCTCGGTATGGTGCGAAAACGAGTTCCACTCCCATTTGCCAAAATTGGCAAGCGCCCGCCGACCTTGATGGGGTACGAAACGCTGGATTTCTCGGTGAGTTGGGTCGGTGAACTGAGGTGCACGCTCTCACCCGGGACTCACCTCTCACGCCTGTATCTGGCAACGGCTTCTTCCACTAGGATCAGTTCGTCAATTGCTTCACTATTTCAAACACCCTGCCTGGCGCATCTCTGATTGGTATTCTTACCACATCAAGTGACATGGGGGTGACTAGTGACTTTTAATTCCCCCAAACAGAAGGGTCTTTGGGGCATCCTTGTTCACCTTAGTGGACAGTGTCAGCATTGGCATCAAAATGGGAAACTCGTAAGTATCAATCGTTCATCTAATCTGATTACAGTGGCTCCATCTTTTGCATTCTTTCTCGAGTGCAAAATCTTCAAACAAGCATCTCAAGTCTCACAATGGGCCAAGAAGCCTCCAAGCCGAAGCCCGGAACCAAGCTCCAGGTCATCGGAGCCGGCCTCCCCCGAACCGGCACGGCCTCTTTCAGCAAAGCCCTCGAAATCCTCCTAAACGGACCCGTCCACCACGGCGGTACCCAAGTCACCAGAGGCCCGGAATCCGAGATCCGCTCCTGGATCACCGCCCTCGAGCACACCCCGATCAAATCAGCCGAGGACGACAAGGTCGTCCGGGAGACGCTGAGAAACCACCTGGCCGACGGCTTCGCCGCCGTGCTCGACGTGCCTGGCATGCTCTTCATCGAGGAGCTGCTGGAGATGCACCCTGGCGTCAAGGTCATCTGCACCGTCCGCGACCCGGACGCGTGGGTCCGCAGCATCCAAAAGACGGGCAACGCGTCTCTGCAGGCCTTTCTGTCTTTTGCACTGTTTCTCGTCCCGACCATGCGCTGGTTCCCGCGGTACATTGATGCGATCCCCAAGGGTCGCTGGGGTGAGCTGTTTCCCCACGAAGCTCCTGTGCCGGACCGCGCCGTGTGGGATACCCACCAGGCGTGGCTGAGAAGGGTGGTGCCCGCGGATCAGCTGGTGTTCTACCATGTTAAGGACGGGTGGGAGCCTTTGTGCAAGGCTCTCGGGAAGCCGATCCCGGATGTGCCGTTTCCGAACATCAACGACGGGGACGCGATGGATGCTTTTGCGAAAGAGCAGATCATGCGCGGGCTGGCTCGATGGGCGGTTGTGTTTGGCGGCGTCGCGGCAGTGGCTTGCGGTTGGTGGTGGATGCGGTGACTCTACAAGTGCGTCTTGATAGCCGCGATCAACGTGGAATAGAGCCCTCTTAATATACACGATTGCAATACATTACTGGCCACTAACTCAAGCCTTCAGAGACCGCTCTTGCTTCAGCTGGAAGATCTTGGCCAGCGTGAAGCAGAAACATCCCGCCGTCAGAGCCGCCGCTCCGTACCCGATCATGGCCTGCCACTCCACCTCGCTGTATCCTCCCAGGATCGCGCCGGCAATAGGCGTGCCGATGAGGATCGAGATGCCCGACGTGAAGTTCATCATGCCCATGCGCGTCCCCACGCGGCCCAGGTCCGGCGACAGACTCACGATCACGCTCGGCGTGATGCTGACCATACCCCCGGAAAAACAACCGTAGATAATGGCGAACACGATCAGGCCCGCCATATTGTTGATCCCCAGCCACGCAAACATCATAATCGCCGCCCCCGCAGCGAGCGACGTCTGCACGTACACCGCGCTGATCTTGTCCGCGAGGTAGTTGGGCACCACGCGCCCGGGGATGCTCCCCGCGCTCAGCAGCGTCACAAAGTACGACGAGAAGGACGCCGGGCCGATGCCGCGGCTGACGGCGAACAGCTGGATGTAGAAGAAGGCAATGTACATGGACAGGAACGCGAAGAAGGAGCCGACCATGACCAGCATGAAGGCCGGGTCGCGCAGCGCCGTCCGGTCAATGAGCGACCGCTTGTGCCCCGACGGCGGCAGACGCGTGTGCATCCACAGCGCCGGGATGACGGACAGCCCGAGCAGGATGAAGCCCATGATGCGCGTCGCCCACCCGAAGCCGATGACGGGCTGCAGCCGGCCGAAGATGATGGGGAACACCATGCCCGCGATCGGGGAGCCCGTGGCCGCGATGCCGATGACGAAGGAGCGCCGCTTGAGGAAGTACTGGCTGAGGATCGCCGTCGAGGGGAGGAAGGTCAGCCCGCAGCCGAGGCCGATGCACACGCCCTGCGCGAGCAGGACCTGCCAGTAGGTCGTGCACAGCGAGGTCATGAACTGGCCGAGGAGGATGAGGAAGAGCCCCGCCCAGAGGAGCTCGCGGAAGTAGCCCGCGTCGTACAGCGGGCCGGAGACGGGCCCGACGAGCATCAGCAGCGCGCCCTGCAGCGAGCCGATCCAGGAGATGGCCGAGGGCGTCGCGGCGAGCGTCGTCTCGTAGTAGGTCTGGTACACGCCGAAGGTGTTGACGAGGCCCCACGTGGCGGCGAGGACGACCCAGGACCCGAGGACCTGGAGCCAGGCCTCGAGACCGCCGTCTGGGACGGCGCCGGGGTCGGATGTCGTGGGTGCCGCCGCCGCGGAGGGCTGGGTTTCGGGGTCGTTGTCCGAGTTCGAGGCGGGCGTGAGAGTCGTCTCGGAGGGGTGGTTGAAACGGAGGCCCGGGTTCGCGGAGCCGTGCTTCTCATCGGCCTCGGCGGCCGGGTCTCGGGCCGAAGACATGTTCTAAACTTTTTGAGCTGGGATTTTTGCTCGTCGTTTCGTGGTGATGTTGTCCCGAGAGGGGGATCGTTGGTTCATGCAAGCCTCCTTGGCGGATGAACCTTGCTCGTTGCGACGTTGCGAGGGCGATCCTTTCGAAGATCTAGTCGGGAAATCTGCCCGGCGGCTCAAGTCGATGTTATAAGTGAGAGAAGGAGCGATTAAACATTAAATATGTGTTTCCCTCCAACAAGCGTGGTCTTATCCTGATCTGACGCCGAGCAAAAGGAAACGAAAGGTCGGAAGATGCATTAGAAATCGGGAAGTGGAAGCGGCAAAGGACCAGTGGCGGCGGCGGCAGACCGACGGACATTTAAAAAAGGGATGGGAAACAATGGAACTCTGCGTATTGCACCATTGGCAAGGGTCCACTGTTCCCTATCTTTGGGGGCCATGTAAAAGGAAAAAAATCTTTGTTGATGGATTTGAGATGCGCATCCGCCACCTCGTCCCGGCAGTGCGGACGGCAGGGCATGGGAGGGTTGCGATCGGGAGGCTTCTCCCGAGAAATTGATGGTTTGGAGGTCTAGCTAATACATCTTGGTACTAGTGAACATGTCCAAAGAATGGGTGAAGATGTAAGTGATATCTACCGTAGCCAGTCCCCGACAACTGAGAGCCGCGACTGGTCTTGTTCCAGCAACCACCGCGTCCCTGGGCGAGGCCAAACATGTTGGCAGGGTGAAAGCAACAAAAGAATCAGAAGCAGGCTCGAAAGATTGCCGACGTCAACTCCCGTCCTCTGCTGGTCTCCGCTGTATTCCCACCGGCTAGGCCGAGTCTAGCTTAGGCTTCCCGGTGCACTGACGACTGGACCCTTGGGAACTCGAATGATTTCCACATTTTGACGACGACGACGATAACGGAGGGCCCACGGGGGAGGACATTCTCGGCGGTACGCGGCCGCCGAGGCCGGTGCGGACGGGCCCATGCCGGAGGCCATTTGCATCCGAGACATTCGGCCTTGTTGGAAGGAGGTGATGTGAGGGCAGTGAAGCTCATACGATGATGAAGTCAGCCAGAGCTGGCGCGCAAACCTTGGGCCAGAGGTTGAGCGGTGCTCTGCTGGTGCTCCAGCGCCGACGGGATAGGTGAGCGAAAGCTTGCTGTACTTAGGAAAATATCTCAGATGATGTGAAGTCACCTGCAGAACGCCGAAGTCAAAAAAAAAAAAAACCACCCGGCCCAGCAACTGGATAGTGAAGCTGTGCTTCACATTCGGATGAAGCTTACTTGCGACTGGGCGAGGTCGCCACACCTGCGTGTAAGGGTACTCGGGTAATGAAGTTGCCCCGGAAATCATCGGGCAACTTGGCCGAGCGGTCTAAGGCGCCAGACTCAAGCGACGAGCTTGTCCTTGCAAAGGACAGTATTCTGGTATCGAAAGATGCGTGAGTTCGAATCTCACAGTTGTCATTTTTGTCTTTTTATCGTCATCGGAATAGTCTCAGACATACTTACTTTTTTATCTTTGATGCTAAGACGCAGTTTGTTGTGGATTGATGAGTCGCGAATAATGAATAGGATCATTCAATTGTAAGCCACGTTGATTCTTCACAGAAAGGAAGCTAGCTGCCCAGTGGGGATTATGCTTAACTCGTTAGGCTTTGAGCTTGGCTTTGGCAGCCTGCAAGTGCGAATGTTGGCGCAAATCTTGTGGGCGCATGGGCAAAGTATCTCATTCACCACCGACCTCACTCAATCCATCCCAATCATTGCGACCGAATTTCGGATTTCTACCATCGCAAGTATTATTCAGAGAAAAAAGTCCACGGCCACATGAGAATAGGTCACCCTCAAGTCCTTTCGCCCAGGGTACAGACGCACGGGTCACCGTTTCCCGCCGCTCCGCCGTTCTCAGACACAAAGTGTCGGATCTCCTTCAGATCATCGACCGGCCAGCGACGCCACGCACCGCCGTTGGGAGGGACATCAGCCCAGAGGGTGTTTCACGTTGGCCGAATAATAGGGACATGATGTCGCGTCCTTGGCTGGCCGCCCAGGAGTCTGGGCCTTGGGTTTTCTATCCTTCAATGATCGAATTGTTAGTTTGAAGCGTTCGATAGTCAAGCTGTATCTTGTTCTTCGAAGAAGACATACATAACCATCGTCGTCAGTCCTCACTCATCAAGAGCTCCCTCTATAAGACGACGACAACCGACAACATGAATCACGGCTACTCAGACACCCGTCGCGGTGTCTCGCCTCACAATGACTCCATGACCGACATCAGCGTGTCGCTGCTCAGCGAAGACGACAAGCCGTGGAAGCAAGCAGACATCGAAGACGGCGGCGGTTGCGCAACACGACGAAGCCGGTGCGCCAAGAAATGCGAGGCCTTCAGGCGCTGGCGCTGGGTATTGGACACGGCTCTGATTCTCGTCGTCATCGGCCTCCTCGTCGAGAGGCATCGGTCGCCCGCCCGCGACAAGCGTCTCGAGCCCGTCGGCGACCTGACAGGCTTTGCGCCAGACTGTTCGTACATTCCCATCCCAGTCGAATCTCCTCCCGGCTAACACAAGAAACCTCTAGTTACCCAGCAAATAACAACCTTCCACCCGACAACAGACTTCGTCCCTGACGACCCAAAATCGCTCTTCACCAACGCCTCCCTCCAGGAGAACTGGCTCAAGATGGTGCCCCGCGGCCTCGGCTACCTCGAGGTCAAGAACCCGCGCGCCCACAGCAACCTCCCCGTGCCGCTGCCCGAGTTCGCCCCGCGCACCGTCTTCACCACCTCCATGACGCACCAGCTGCACTGCCTCTACGCCATCCTCGAGAGCTACGCCGGCCTCTCCGTCAACGGCTCCGCCGCCGTCGACATGCACTCCCACATCCCCGAGGGCACCGAGGGCGCCGACGGGCCCTGGCACCTCCAGCACTGCTTCGAGTACCTGCGCCAGGCCATCCTGTGTTCGGGCGACGTCGCGCTCGAGGGCACCCAGACGACCTTTCCCCCCGGGTTCACGGGCAGCGACGGTTGGGACGCGAAGCACGTGTGCAAGGACCCCAGGCAGGTGTATGAGTATCTCGACAAGAACCGTGCATTGGACGACCACTGGATTTGATGATATCTTGGGATGAAAATTGGAGTTTTGGGGAACGGGCTGTTTTTAGGTTATCGGCGTTTTGGGACGGGAGGTGTTTACTTTACGGCCAGAGCCCGCAAAGCATGGATGAATTCATTGAGATACTTTTACATACAGGCTGGCCGAAGTCTTTTTGCCTAGCGAACCAAGCCATCTTTTCATTGTTTTCCACCATCGCAATCTGTATTGTAAGCTGTTTTGAAAGACGCTAGAAGTAGAAAAGTGCGTGTGAACGAAGACTATCAAAGCAAAAAAGCATCAGTCGTGAGAATCAGCAAAAGACAATGGACGTTTAGGGGATTGAACCCTAGACCTTCCGCAGATGCGAGTATGCAAAGCGGACGCGCTACCACTGCGCCAAACGCCCACCAACGCGTTATGTGAATAACTTCGGATACTGTCATCTCGTCACAGAGCAGTACATGTATGACGGGCGCAAATGTTGCATATTCGCTCCGGATAGTAAATCCCGTTCCAGCTTTGCTTATGCTCATCGTCAAGGGCTTTTGATCAGTCGGCCTCCGTTTCTGATGCTTTTTCATCGATTATAAGATTGATGCAGAGGCCGAGATGTGTTGATAAAAACGACCTCAGGTGACGATGAATACCGCCAAACAAAAGCAGTCCGCGTTGGGCCTTACTGTACTGGACAGAAAGAATGATTCGTTTGAGACGAGCTGCTAAAAGTGACGGTAAGATAAGGAGGGGTTTGGAGAGTCTCCAAGCACCCGTTGATGATTCCCTACTTTCCCCGACTGTCGTCTGACTGCCTCCAATTGGGCTGCTTGCACAAACTCAATAACTCATTCCCAGTTACCTAAAGGTTACGTGCAGCAGAGCCTTCACCCAGGGTGAGCGTATATCGTTGAAGAGTAAGAGAAATAACGCTTTGTGAGCTTGACAAGCACAAATACTGAGCACATCCGAGGCCCTTGAGTGTCTTGGCTACACTTGGTTCTGATCGTTCCCGCTGAGACAAATACTGCGCATGGGTTTTCCGCAAGTTCTTCTACAGTCTCTTACGATCGCTCGTCTTTGACCCGGTGAAAAACCGGAGGCAGAGTCAAGCATTGGGCCAAGATGCTTGGCAAGTGCAAACGGGTCAGGACCCAAAATCAAGACTAGGCCAAGCATCAGGAATTGACCTTCGACTTGGCCCCAGCAACTTGGCCATGTCATAAGAGCAAGGGTTACTCGCATACAATGCAGATCATAAAGCATACCTTCCGTGCACTCGAGGAGCACTCGGCAGATAATAACATCGAGAGCATTATAACCAATGAGCACAGAAAGTCATTTTCAGAGTGAAAGCTTGAAATGATTGCTTCGAAATATGATGGTACCTCGGGCGCGCAGGCCGCAGAGGTGCAAAACCTCCTGAACACGCTCTGGTATCCTTTATAACTCCCTGTCCAGGCCGAGATTCGCCCAACGCCGATATCCAGTTTACTGGTAAGGTACTATACAATGAGTTTGGAGAGCTTGCCTCGTCCTGACAGCACTCGCTCAGTGTGTATGTGATTTGCCGATTCAGGCCATATGTATCAAAAAAGATCGCCACCAAATTTTCTTCCTTTGCACGGGGGCTCATTAAATCCAGCCGTCATTCATCCGGTTTTCTTCCTTCTCTCCTATCCAGGCTCAGCCGTCACCTCTCGTCATCACGAGGTCTGGCGCTGGATGGCTCAATCACGATCTGTGGTAATTGCTGTAGCCGAAGGCTTGGTAACTGCGGTATCTTCCTCTGCTGGCTCTGTTGGCTTTGCTGCCCAGATTGGTCAGTCGTATGCTCCTCCGCGGCCAAGTCGGCCATATTTGAGGCAAGATTGTCTGCGCGTTGTTGAGAGGGTCCGGGATAGGTCGGAGGGGGTTCGACGTTAGGCTGAGGAGTGTTGCTTCTGGAGTGTTCATCGTCGAGGGAAACTTCGTCGTATCCCGGAGGAGAGTAGATGGGGATGCCGGCCTCTCCAACATCGGCCTCGATAATCTCAGGGCTCGAACCGGCTCTTGTGTCTAGACGGGGCGTATCTGGTCGCGAGTTTGCCCGGGATCTCGGCAGGCCAGGAGAGGGGAGGTCACTGTCGATACTCATGACGGAGCTGCCTCTTCTGTGGCCCGACTCGGCAACGGACCTGGTTGATGTGGCGGCAATACTAGCAGCGTCCGATAATAAGCCCATCCTCTCGCTTTCCTGGCTGTTGGCTCGAATTCGGGTGCCATCGTGACGTGCCACGCCAAGATCGGCGTAAGATACGCTGGAGACATTTCTTTGGCGTTCGGCCTTGATACGTTCATGCTCTTCGCGGAGGACGCCAACGACACTGTTGTTGCTGGCGTTACGGGCTTGTGTGCGGATGTTCTCCAGGGCAACGTGGTCGCCACGGTCTCGCGCTTCGCGACGCTCTCTCCTCCTCTCCTCGCGTTCGGCAAGTTCTTGTCGTCGAGCCAGGCGAATCTGGTACAGTGCTTCCATCTCTTGGTCACGCAGTTCCTCCTCATTCTCTTCCGTCGGGTACTCAATGACAACATCCACACCGCCACGCTCGCCCTCACGACCTAAAACCTGTTCGTTATCATTGGCATCGACCCTGTATGCTGGCAGGGTCATGACTGAGCGAATAGAAGTGTTGCGGTTTACGGCGCTGTTGGGGGAGCGGCTGTCGGCCTGAGACTGGTTGGCGGAGGCATCGAAGCGCAGGGAAGTCGGTCGAGTACGGGAGCTACGGGTGGCTAGCTGTTCGGTGGAGTTTGATTCTTCATCCTGAGCTTGTTGGTACCTGCTCCGGCCAGCGCCCGTGTTCCATATTTTGAGAAAGCCTCCACGGGAGGAGTTTTTCGAGGGCTTGCGATTGCGTCGAGAGGCGCGGAAGGAGAATATTACAAAGGCGACGAAGATAATGAGAACCAGGGCGGCGAGGATTGCCTGTATTGGCGATAGGTGTTAGTGGTGTTGTTGACTGGCGCGAGCGGCTCGGGGCCATGGCATGATAGTGTACTTACAATGATGGTGACTTTCCTGGGATCGCTATCGCCGTCACGGCGACGCAAGGCCCTGGACGAGTGCTCTCGGGCAGCTCTCAGCAACTGCAGAGGTATTCGCATATTGAGATACATGTTGGTAAAGAAACGAGTGACAAAGGATGGAGGGCGCAGAGCGGAAGAGGCGGCGGTTAAGAGGGCGGAGGTGACTAAGGTAAGGCGTAAGGCGAATTACGGCGGGGCGTCCCAGCTGCGCAGGGCAAAAAATAAGCGTCAGAGCTGGGACATTGAGAACCGACGATTGACAACAGCAGATGTAGAAGCGGAATATGGAGGAATTCGCGACGCGCGAAATGTAATCGAAGTCGGTTGCGAGAAGGGTTTTCTTCCGGTGGGTTGGAGGAACAGTACGAGACAGGAAGGAGGGAAGCAGCGGCGGGAAGCGCAGACTGCTGGCTGGTAGGTGTGTGTGAGTGTGTGTGAGAGAGGTGCGGATGAGGTGAGCGAGGTGAGGCAAGGTAAGGTCAGGAAGGAATGGAACAACAGGTGCAGGACAGAGGTGCAGGTCCCAGTTTGCAGGCAAGGTCCCGGGGGGCAACCCAAAGGCCAGGTCCAGGTCCAGGTTCAGGACCAGGACCAGGTGCGTTAGTGTACGAGGATACCAGGTGGGACACGGGATGGGGATTGGAGAGGGTGCCAGTGGGTGTGTTCAGCCAGGAGGGGTAAGAGATGCCTTTTGGGTATTTAGGGACCGACCTCGCCTTATTATTAGCAGGAGCTGAGGGTGGAGGAGAGGGGTTTGAATGGGGGAAAGAGAGAGAGAAAGAGAGGGAGAGAAGGATAGGTAAGGGTGGATGGATATGAATAACGTATTGGATGCAAATGGATATGGAGATGGATTCCAGATTATGGATTATGGGAAGGAGGGACGTGGAGGCAGCAGCGTCAAGTCACGGTCACAGGTTGACCGTCAGCCCGGGCAGACAGGAGGAGGTCAGGTCCAGGTCCCGTCAGCACCACCGGTCGTTCATTCCCCCATTTTGCAGTTCCAGCCAAGCCTTTTCCTTTTTTTTTTTTTTTTTTCTTCGGTTCTGTCTCTCGTGCCTGAGGTGCCATCTCGTTCTCCTTTCGAGCATCTGCAGCTCCGGATGCAATGCAATGCTCGGTGCACGCAGTGCATTCATTTCATTTCGCAGACCACTCCCCAAAACCGCAATCATCATCACCCACCACCAACAAGACAGCAGACTTACCTACCTTACCCAATGCTGTGCAAAGGCCGTCCCTCCGCCGACAACCCTGGGCCTCCAAAAACACGACCTCGACGGAAACACTAACGTCCCACCCCGGGTTCGTGTATGCTCCTTAGTGGGCGCCGGCGGCGGGAACAGCCAGACCCTGAGCCAATCAGCCGCCCCCTCTGCTGCGACGATGCGAGTCGTCGCGTCCTCTGCAAAGGACCCCGCGGATACAGCTCCTCGATGATATCAGACCGAGAGACACCGCCCGTCCCTGATGGCTGGTCCTGCGCCCGAAGGGACCGAACCGCCACGGAAGAGACGGACGCCCAAGAGGCTATGCCCGTTGACACACAACGACGTCCACACTGGATGAGGCTCTCCGGATGGCAGGGGAAGCAATCAATGCAACTTTTTGAGTTTACAGAAGATGGCACCTGTCCAACTGGTGTTCGTCGAATGAACAACCCCTCGAATATTGATCTTAAGAGTATTGCAGCCGGGAACATACGCGACGGGAAACACGAACGGGCGAAACAATGCGGAGGGAAGAGCCCTGTCGTGTCCAGCAAACGGACCAAGCCGAATCTCGGGAACCGACCTCTCCATCAATGCGTCTCCCGCGCTTCCTTCGATTAGATTCAAGCAATTGGTATTCCCTCGGCCTTCACCGACGAACCACTTCACCCGCCCATCTCCAGCTGTATGCCGTCAGACCCTAAACATTCCCAATTCGACATCAGCCATCAAGCCACCAAGCCACCAAGCCATCGCCGCCTCATTACCAGTCAGCCCAACCCCGACCTCCAGTCTCGGGGCTTGAGGCGGTGCGCCAGGCGGTGCTGCCGCCAAACCTGTTGGTCAATCGTCAGTGGTCACCACCACCCAGCCCTGCCCACTTCTCCGGCCCCTCGGTCCATGGCTGTCCTGGCTGCTGCAACGCTACAACGCTCCATTCGATCCCACTCTGTCCAAACGCTCACCTCAAAGTATCGAGACCCAAAACTTTTGGACCACCGCAGCGTCACTTCTCCATCGCGACCCCCATCTCGTCCTTGACACGGGTTCCACGCGTGACATCAGACGAAACACTGTCTTCCTCCTGGCGACGATGCAGTCTTTGTTTTCGAGGGTGACGGATACCAGCTTTATCCTGTTCCAGGACACTGATTTCGCTTCTGTCACTTCCCGCGTAGCGACTCGACCAGCAATGAGGCGCTTCAGGAGTGACGTTCAGGAGTGACGAGGTCGCCATGCCGCTGGCCGTCTTGCTTTCCTCGGTCTTGTTACCCACTTGAGGAAGGACATCAGCGCGCTCGAGCGCTCAGGGTCGTCTCCAGTTTTGCCCGTGCTACTATTTCAAGCAACATCATGACCCAAAGCACAACAAGCATCACCGCCCAGTGACGACCCATCAACGAAATGTCCCCACTTCCAAGAGACCTCAAACACAAGAATCGTTCGCTGATGCCTGGCATGCATTACCCTCCAGCCACCGCCCTCTCGACATGTTCTCATGACTGATATCCAAGAATGCGCTCTGCCACAGCCCACAGACGTTGCAGGGTTCCCCAGCCCGATCAAAGTGCAAAAACTAATCCCGTAGCCGCCAACCACACCAGTTGGCAGAGCCGAGGAGACTTCTGGACGATAGCAAGGATGCCCCGCCATGAGGCGCACCGCCTCATCCCCCAATCGCACTGTGGCTTTTGCGCTCTCCCATCGCAACCAACGGCAGGATGAACAGAGCCCTGTTTGATCACCAGCCTCTGATATCTCGCGCAAATACAAAGTCATCCTTGCGACATGATGCCTGTTGCCAGCCATGCGCTGATGCCCGCATACAATTGCGAATTCCATCCTGGTTCCAAATGCCCAAACCCACAAGTTCTCCAAGCTGTGCCCTACTCTCAGGGACGGATGGCTGGTCTCAATGCAAGTCTCAGACAAGACACACCTGTCTAAGACCTGCCTGCATGTCGTCTTAAATTGCCCAATCGCCTGGCTGTGCCCTCTCATTCGCAGCTCCTCGCGAGTAGCGCTGACAGAGGCGGAACGGAGTGGCATCCCACTTTCGTCCATACTTGAGTCTGGCACTCAATCGACCTCATCGCAGGGCAGCTGGCTATGCCTCGGGTCGAACGAGATTTTGGTTGACGGTGGCGGCCTCTGGTGCGCCGTCCCCAACGCTTCACACAGCACTAATGCATCCGTCCAGCATTGAACCAGGCGCAACGCAACGTTAAATCGGCCTGTCGTCGTGCCACCGTCTTCAATTATACGAGCAGCGGGTTTACCCCAACTGCCCCTCATTCCAACCGTCTCAGAGCCAACACAAACTCGACAGCGCAGACTTGCCACTCCCACGTTCCGTCTCAGCTCAGCTGGGATGAGCTTCAAGAAGCTTGCTTGCTCCGGGGAGCAGCGAAACACACAAAATCTTATTGGATGCGGGATGGACGCTGTCGTCCGACGGTGCACTTTCTCAGTCATATGCAAAGTGCTTTTGAAGGATGATCACCACCACACTTCGCAGTCTGCAGCGCGAATCCTCTGAGCCCGCCTCCATGCAAGCACAAAGCACAAAGCACCACCGCAGCAACCAACACAGCGCCCCAACGACGATCTGCCGAAGCAAGTAAAAACATGCAGCCTTCCTCACTGCGCCACGGGTCCTTGACGTCCGGCCCCCAGAGTCGCGAATCCTACCAGGCCACCACGTTGTTGCTGACACCCGTGCATGACGTATAACGCAGCCCGTTTGTCCAAAGGGAAGCGATCAATCGTTGCATGTCGCCTGAATGATTCGAGTAATGTTTCCAGGCGTAGACAACGACATTCAGCCTTGTCGCGATCGCACATTCTGAAGTAGTATGCGAAGCCACGGCCATGATGATTTGGAATGCACTGAGGGCCATGTGATGCCCGTCCTCCTTTCCCGATGAAACTCAGTCACCCTGGTAAGCATCAATTCCAGACTTAATGTCCACTTCAGTAATATGAAAAGGCGGACGTTTATGATTGAGTGCGAGCATATCATCATCATGACGATCAACACGCCTGGCCGGACGTTAACCGTGAGCAGAGTCGTTGCGATCAGAACAGATTCATCGCGCAGAATTCATATCCAAAAAGCCTCAATTATCAGATTATCTCGTGAGAAAAAGCCCGTCTTATTAGTCCACCACTCAAGAAACCATATTTCACCTTCCAAAAAGGTAACAACAAGAACATGCTCATCCAAACTTCTTCTCAAACTTCCTCAGCATGCCTGTGACGCCCCTCTCGAGCCGCCCAGCGTTCGCCTCCAACTTGCCCGCCGGCTCCTGCTTGACCATGTACCCCTTGTAACGAGCCGCCTCCTGCTCCGTCGGCCGGTAGAGCTGCTGGTGCACCGAGTAGTCCACCGCCGCCGGCGACTGCGGCTGCGTCGTGTACGAGTATTGCGAGAATCCCCCGATCGGCGTGGGTCCGGGGCTCGTGACCGGAGGCGTGCCTGTCGCGCCTGGCGTCTGAGGAGGCGGCGTCGGCTGCTGGGTCTGTTGCTGCTGGGGCGCTTGTTGAGGCTGGGCCGGCGCTGTCTGCGGCGGGGGTGGAGGTGGAGGAGGCTGCAGGCCCGGGGTGCCGGGAAAGTTGCTGCCGTAGGGGCTTGCCAATCCGGGTGAGGCCAGGCCGCCGTGGACGGCTTGTACGGGCATGGTCACGGCGCGCTGGAGCCCGGGTTGCGGTGGCGCGCCGAACTGCGGCGGCGGGGGTGGGGGAGGGAGACCGGTGGCGCCGACCTGGGCGGACTGGAAACCCGGGGGCGGGACGAAGCCGGGAGAGAAGGGAGCCTGGGCGTCGTATGCTACTGCGGCCGCCAGGGGGTCCACCCCGCCGTCTTCTGGGGGAGGAGTCTTTTCTCGGTGTCTGATTGCCTCGGGCGCCGCGGGCGCGGCGGGGTTGTATGCCATCGGCACGAAGCTTGCTGGAGGTTCTTGCTGCGCCGGGACAGCGGATGTTGGGGGTCCCGCGAAACTGACGGGGGCTTGTTGTTGAGGTTGCTGGGGGCTGCCGTAGTGAGGATCTGAGATCGCGGCGTGCTCGAGCTGCTGCACGACTGCGCTCACGGGGTCGGCTTGGTGATGGCTGTGGTGGTGTGATGGCTGCGCCGGCTCGTCAAGAACCTCGACCTGCGCCGGCGGGAGGACTCTGCGGATGCCATTGACGAACTGGAGCGCGTCCTCCTGCTTCCAGAAGTAGATGTCGAGAGAGTGAAGCTTGTAGTGGTACTTGTTCTGGTTTTGGGGGTCGTAGGTCGGGAGATGCCACTCCATCTGGTCCGTCGTTTCGCCGACGGTGAGGGTTACCATGCATTGGTGATTATAGGTGTACTGCACGTGCGTCTTATCGAGGACTAGACATCACTATTGTCAGCTCTCTGGCTACGGCGGCGCATGGCGGCGCAACATACACCCGTCAAAGGCATCTTGATCATCCGTGCCTGGGTGGTTCGCGATCTCAATGCGCGCGCGGCGGTCATTCGCGTTTTCGAACAGATAGACGTAGGAGCCCTTATCAAAGCGGTGATGAGGGGGGTTATTCGTTGGCGGGCCGTAAAAGTAATGAATGTCTCCGAAGCTGTGAAGCGTCACAGGCCAGTCAGCCATGATGTTGGTTTCCCCTCAAATCAAGTAGCACTGCTACTCTTGTTTTTTCTGCGTCTGAGAAGATAGAGCAAACTCACAGAGTAGCTACGTTCTCCTCGCCCGGCCGGGTCGCCATCCTGGTTTTGTTGGAACCCGTGTTTCCAGGAATAGATCTTCAGGTCGTTGGGGAAAAGGCAATCGGCCGAGCAATCAATCTAAGCCCCTCCCTCCCACTCGCGAGGGTGAGAAGCACAGGAGCGGCGCAAGCTGTGGAATTACCCCGCCTCGGTCAAAGGCCAAGGGCGGCAGCAGGACGACAATAGAAACAGACTGCCGTTGGGAGGTGTGTGTGTGGTGTTTGGTGTGGCACGTTTATTGCGGACTCTTTGCAAGGAACAACACAAATATACTCCGTACGGAAGGAGGACAAGAGTGTCGGGGGAGAGAGGAGGGAGGAGGGTTTGTGAGGGCTAGATAATTAAGGTAGGTCTCCTTGGAACCGGCCCATCCTCTTTCTCTTCCCTCTGCCCTGCCAGTCAGCTTTTTGTACCACTCGGTACTCGGTCGCAAGAGAGAAGAAGGAAAGACCCAAGCAGAGAGTCTTGCGACCATCCCACTGTCCCACCCATAGCTCCAATGTGCCGGCGTCTAAATGCATGCTGCTCGACTGGAGGAGCCTGCAGGTGGTCGCATCGAGTGGTCAACCGGGCGCTTACAGGAGGTTGAAAGAGCCAATGACACGCGGCGGCCGGGGTGAAAGTGAGAAGAAGTACTCGCAGCCGGCCGCGGTCCCCACGTTCCTCAAAGTGGAGCTTTCTGGTCCATTGTGCACGGTCCATCGCCTGTCGACCAGAATCCTTAGTCATCATTCGACGACCGGCCGGGCTGCGTTCCAAAAATTTGGCGATAGCTTCCATATCGCCGGTCTGGTCAGGTGACGGTCTGGAATTCGCAATCTTTGGAGCCACCCCACGCACAGCACGCTCCTTTCAAAGGTCAAGGGTGACATACAAACCAGTCATTCGGCCCCAATTGAGGCTCACGCCGTAAGAGCATCCCACCGATGTCCCGGAAACTTGATTGCGTCTAACTTGTCCCCGCCTAGAACCGCACCCTTTAGCACCCTCTCACCCCTCGACGCAACCTCCCCACGATACCAGAGCCCCGGTGCTCACCCAATCATCTCTCAAGATGGGTTTCACAAACACTATCCACGCGTGCTCGCACCTCCAGAATGCCTCCCGCGCCCGCCTCGGCATGACCTCCATCGTAAACACCAAGCACAACCTCAACCTCGCCCTCGCCCTGCAGCGCGCAGGCTTCCTCTCCTCCCTCTACCGCGGCGGCCCCGCGCCCCCGACCCCGGAGCAAATGTCCCAGCCCCCGGAACCCATCACCACCGCCAACGTGGCCTCCCGCCGCCTCTGGGTCGGCCTCAAGTACTGGAACAACGAGCCCGTCCTCAAGGGCATCAGCATGGTCACTAAGCCGAAGCGACCCGTCAACATCTCCATCAAGGACCTCGAGCTCGTCGTAAGAGGGTTCCAGAGCAAGGACGGCCTGATCAAGGGCATGACGCTGGGCGAGTGCATGTTCATCTCCACCGACAGGGGCGTTTTGGAGGCGAGGGAGGCTTTGGCTAGGAAAGTGGGAGGCATGGTCCTGTGCCGTGCAAGGTAAAATAAGAGAAAAAACAAAACAAAAAAGGAATGACGGATGGGGTTTTTGACGAAGACGAGGACTCGGTCCGCAAACGGATAGACGAATGGCCTCAAAAATGGCGTCTAGGGGAAAAGGCACCAAAAAGGGACAAACGGGCGGCCGATTTGTAGACGCCCGGTGGGAGACATGTCCTCCACGTACTGTACAAAATCTGTATTTTGTAGAAAACATGAACACACCATTTCACGCTTCACTTTGCCCCGGCCCTGTTACAACGCTTAAAGTACACATGCACCGAAGAGTATCACCACAAGAAGGAGCTTCAATCGCCGAAGTGAAAATGCTTGCGAGTGGTATTCATTCTCTATAACTAATCTTAATCCTTGGGCTCCAGACACCAACTTATTGCTCCGGAACCCCTAAAAAAAACTCTCACGAACGAAGAAATTTACGCCTTTTTGTCGGTCAGGTATCATGGTACACCCCAATCGTCTAAACTATACACTTGCCTCCACCCCTCTTCAATACGCAACACGCTTCTTTATGCTGTCTCAGTCTTGACTTCTGTGGTCGCTGCGCTGGAAGCAGGAGCCTCGTTCTGCTCCTCAACGGTCTCCTCAAGGAGCTCCTCAAACTCATCCGGGCTCTTAAGCTCGTGGGTGTCTCCCTCATCAATGGACAGTCTCGCCGCTCGCTGCGTGAGCTCATCGAACTCGGGAGACTCAGGGCGATCCTCGTTGACGCCGTCGGATCCAGACGTAACGGCGGCACTAGGCTCGGGGTCAGAGGTCTTGTCCGAAGAAGACTCCTCAGGAATAGGCTCTGGTGTGACCGGTGCCTTGACTGGCTCCGGCTCAGGCTTGACCTCGACGGGCTCCTCGGCCTTGTCGACAACCTCAGCTACCTTCTCAACCGTCTCGACCTGAGCGGTTTCGGCCGCTACCTCCTCAATCGAGGTCTCCTTCTTGGTGAAGGGGCTTCCTGTACGAACGGACTCGGGAGAGCGCTTGATGGTTCTTCTCGGGCTTCTCGAGACGGATGAAGCTTTGCCGCTGCCTTGCGTGGAGCTGCGGTGTCTGGGAGGCGTGACGGGGGCCTTCTCGGTGGTCTTGGAGCTCGAGCTCTGGGTCGGACGCATCATACGCGCCAGGAAGTTCTCGTCGACCTCCTTCTCCTTCTTGGTGATGGGGTGATCCTGGAGAGGCTTCTTCGGCGGGGGTCCAATGCTGGGCCTGGGCCGGTTGATGACCGAATTCTGGCGCTTCAGAGTCTTGTGCGGCCCGGCACCGGCGGCGCTCGCTCTGCTAGCCGGGCGGCCCTGGTTGCCGGAGGAGCGAGAGAGGGTCTCGCGGGGAGCTTCCCCCTTGACCTTGGAGACAGACGCGGCAGTCGGGGCCATGAGGGACGCCGGAAGTCTCACAGGCCTTGTGGGAGACTTGACCTTTGGCTTAACAAAGCCGGCGCCGCTGGGCGGGGTAACGTTCACGGGGGCGGGCTTCTTGTTTGATCCCGCCGTCTTCGCGCCAGTCTTTGGCGTGCTAGTTGCCGGCTTCTCGGGGGTTTTCTTGGCCGGGTCATGGGCTGCCTTAGGGGCGCTCAGCTTCGAGCCGGATTGAGGCAGCGCGGGTGCCTTGGTGGTGGTCGGAGACCTCGTGGGCGTCTTCGATCTCGCCTTGATTGCCGCAGGGGGCGCGAGGCTCTTCGGGGCAGGCTTTGCGGTGATCTTAGCCTTGGCGGCCGGCTTCGCCGTATCGGCGGCAGCTGCAGCTGTGCCGTTGGTAGGTGCGGAGGGGGTCTTCTCGGTCGGGTCTCCGGGGAGAAGCTCGGGCGTGGGCGTCTCGATGTCGACGTGCTTGTCGGGATTGTGGCTTGGCTTGTCGGTCACGGCGCCGAGGCTTCGGGTGGCAGCTTGGGGAGAGCCCTTCGTCGCGTCAGGGCGGCGAGGAGACTCGGGAATGGTCTCGCTGACAACACTGGCCTTGAAGCCGCCGGAAGTCTCCTCGGTGGCCATTGTCTTATCGGATTGGCCAGACACAGACGCCTCTCCCTCGGTGTGGCTGCTCAGGCGCCGCTGAGACAAGCTCGACTCATTGCTGGGGTCTCGACGAAGTCCGACTCTGCCGTCCTTCTCGACGGCTACGAAGCTGGTGCGAATCTTGGAGAGGGGGCGGGCTGGAGGCGGAGGGGTTTCGGTGCCGTCTGGGAAGGTTATGCGGTTAGCAACGCTTCAGAACGGGACGCGATTACAGCAAGACAATATGGGTGCAATTCATAGCGAATAGTGCTGCGACGGGCGACTTGCAAGCTGGAGCATCGCAGTGCAGCTGTGCAGGGCAAACGAGAGAAGAAGACTGGTAGGCAGCACTTACTGGAAGAAAGTCCAGGCGATCTGCCTCGATCTGGCGGGCTCGCGTCCTGTTTCTGCTCGAACATTGCCCGCAAGTTCTTGACTGCGGACATGGCGACGGTGTCGGGTCGCTGCCTTGCGACAAGGTACTCTGCTAAACTTTCGGTGGAAGCTGTAAGGGAGGTTGGAGTTGCGACGAGTATCTCGTTGGGCGATATGTTGGGCGAAGAAAGCGCGGCGCAAGATGCTCAAGGGCTATAAGGGGGAACTCGGCGCTGGAGTGTTTCCAGCACGCAGGCGCATGCCGAGTCAGGTTCGTATCTGCGGAGAAGGCGGAAGCAGGCTTCGAAGTCGGGCAGCGGTCACGACGTGTGAGCTTTTCGAAGTCGTGGGTTTGGGGGCTGAGCGGGAGGGAGAGAGTGGGAGAGAAGGGCAGGATTGGATTCGGGGGCGGCGGTGTCAGTGCAGCGAGGCGAGGCAGGCAGGCAGACAGACGATGGATGATCAGCAGCGTTGTGGGTATTTCGAGCTGGGTTTGTGTGGAGTTGTAGGCGGGTGAGAGACGGGAGAGCAGCGAGGTGCTATGCTAAATGCATGATCTGTAGAAGAGGAAGATTGCGAAAGCTGTCTTGTCTCGATATCTGGGGGGGAGTGCTGTGGTGTTGTGTGCTGCAAGTGGTGCGTGTGTGGTTGGGTTGTCTCAGTCAGAGTCTCTCTCGTCTGGTGTTTGGTGTCCAGTAGTTCCAGTCCCGTCTCCCCTCGGTGGGCGCGTTTGTCCGTCCACTTGGTTCAGGTCCCGTCGGGTCTGTGGTCTCCTAGGTTCAGTGCGAACAGAGGAGAAAATGGAACGGCCACGGTCAGGGTGTGTGAGGTGCGGTACGGATACTCGTGGGTGCGGGTGGTTCGAGAAGGGGACAGGTGAGGTTGCTTGTTCATCAGGGCTAGCATTTAAATTACGGCCACCCCATAATCCCATAATCATAATCAGAAGGGACTGGATCGATCAAAAAGCCCACCACGCGGGAGGCCACTATTTGCCAATTCGAACGCACCAGACCACCGCGGTCTGCTCGTGTAGGGCCTGCTCGATCCTCGGCGTCATGTACTATCTGCTTAACTTTGGGATAGATACCTCATCACCAAGAGCGAGAGTTGTACACTAATACAATACAGAGTCACAGAGTAAGGTAAGGTACACTCTAGCATTAGGGGGAGGGGGGCGGCGTTGTGAGGGGTGTGTGCGAGCATTCAGGGGTTCCCATACATGCACATGCTCATTCGCTGCTACACTGCCAAACCGACCCGACGCCAGCTCACTGTCACAGACTTAGCTCGTCTTCAACATGAGGCGGTGGGTGGTGGGTGGTGGGTGGTGTTGGCGACGCGTTTATGTAAGGACTGGTGGCATATGCAGTTTATGCCTGTATGCATCATGTACACTGCCTACCTTACCTTACAGGCTTGCACAGCTATGGAACACAGCCAGCTAGACGAATGGTTCGCGTTCACTGCAACGCCGCGGTGCGCGTCCCCAGCCTCCCAGTCCCAAAGAACATGCAGGAGCTCCAACGGCGGGCATCCACTGGCCATTCCGGCTGCTCTCGCTTGTCGAAATGCCTGCAAGGCCTCAAATGGGAGATCCATTGGCCCAGGGTCGTCGAACATGGTTCTGGAAGCTGCTCATTAACGGCCAGTGCCTCTTGGTCAGCGAGGGTCTCCCCCAGGCCTCCCTTTTTGAAGAATTGTCATTTGAGCACATGAAAACCACAGAGGGGGTGGGCGGTGATAGGTCCCAGGATGCCAACAATATGAGGTACTCATTACCTTACGCGAGTACTTTTGAAGACACATCACAAGTCAAACACAACCTCACAGCTCACTGTTGGCAGTCGGACCCCCTTTTCCATCCAACCATCCCTCCAGACTCCATTCCCCTCTATCCCTTGGCTTGGTGGTGCTTGCCCTTGTAGGAAAATGCCCCTCCTACCTCTCGCTGCCCTCACCTGAAGTGTTCGGGGAGTCTGTCGTGTCTGTCTGCTGTCCCAGGCCGTGCTATGCCGCCGTCGCCGCGGTTTAGTCCGCAGCTGCAGCTGCATCTGCAGCTAGTGCCTGACTGTTGGGCGCGGCAGGATCGACAAAAAGGGGAAATTCGGTAGCAATGTCAGTTTGGCAGCCGTCGGATGCCGCCAACCGGGCGCAATGACGAGACGGCGCTGACAACTTACAGCGGTAGCTCTGGTAGCTTATCAAAAGTGAAGCACGCCTACAAACGGTCTCTGAGGTGATGGACATGAACGCCGCCGGACGAGCTTTCTTTCCCTCTCTCAGGTCCATGTCTTTAATCTTTTTTCATTACCTAGTGGGAAAGCTAGGTACAGCTCAAATGCACGGTCTCCTGTTTCACAGTCTCTCTTCTTCCCATCCGCTGTGCATTAGTGCGTCTGCTGGACTGCGAGCTTACCGCCTCTTGCCGCTTAACCCGTTTATCAGAATATGCATTATTCAGAAAAGGGGCAACGGGCAGGAGCGACGCGAAACACGGCTCGACGGAGGGAGAGGAAAAAAAAAAAAAAAAAAAAAATTTTGGGGTGGTTTTTTAAAAAACGGGGTGGATTTTACCAAAGATTAACCGGGGGGATGGGAACGGGACCCCCCCCCGTTTGACAATTAAAAAAA
>JAQIUT010000636.1:0-23204 GCA_028654355.1 Colletotrichum sp. SAR 10_99
TCCCCCATTTTTTTTTTTTTTTTTTTTTTAAATTTTTTTTTTTTTTTATTTTTTTTTTTGCTTTTTTTTTTTTTTTTTTTTTTTTTTTTTTTTTTTTTTGTCCCTACCACCCCAACAACCCAGCTTTGCGTGTTCCACGCATACGTCGTAGCATTTACATTTCTTTCGTGCCTGTCTCATTGCTACCGCGGTCCTGGACGAAGCGTCACCGAGACCAAAGTCACAAAAGACCCAACCTTGTATCAATTATTATCAATCCATCAATCCACCTGATCACCACCAAACAAGAGTATATCACCCGCCACCGCCACACGCCGCGACGCGACACGACACGACACGACACGACACGTACGGTTTACGGACCCCAGCTGTGCCGCACCTGCTCAACTGCTCACCTGCTCTGCTCATCCGCCATTTCCTACTCTTTGCAGCCCAACGCGACTTCAGCTCTCTCGCCTGGGAGTTGCGCCCTCCCTCGCACTGGATGTGAGCTTCTATGGGTGCTGCTGGTGATATCAGAGCTCGCCTTAGGGCCAAATTCATCCGAAGAAACTCGGCCGCCCCCTCGCTAGCATCCACAAACGGCACCAACGGCGATGCTCACAGCTCGCTCACGCGGCAATCCTCGGCCGCTGGAACCGCCTCCAGCTCCCAACATCTGCACCAGCCCCATCACCAGCCCCAGTCTCAGTCCCAGCCGCACACTCCATGTCCTGGCAGCCCTGAACCTGGCGCAGACCACCCGCTGCTGCAGAGATTGAAGGCGGCAATTACGCTTACCACTGAACCACATGATAAAGACGGCCATGAGCAGCCGCCACCACAACCATCGCCTTCGCAGCAACAAGAAACAGACCACCTACATCATGTCCATCACCTCGGCCAGGACGAGAGTGTTCATGCGCCTGAGAGCAGCCCATCTTTGGTGACGGAGGGTTCCGCTGACAGTACGGACGAGCAGCGGCCCAAAGAAACTGGAGACAACTCGGGTATGGGTGCCCACAAGCCACACACCAACGCTGACTCGGCCGCGCTGGTGTTACCTGCACCTGCACCTGCTGCTGCCGCTGCCGCTGCCGCTGCCGCTTTTGACCGACGTTCAGCTAGCGGCGACCTTGGACCGACAGGAAACGATCTGCGCCCATCAACGAACACTACCGTGACCACCGCTGCCAACACCATCAATCTCCCAAGCATCAACGAAAATCAGGCCTTGCCTGCCGCTGCCTTGTCGGAACCTCACGCCGTCGACGAACATAAGCAAGACCAAAAGCCATTCCCCCTGCCGCCGCAATCCCCACCCCCTCCAACTGTAGTCGTCGAGGCTGACCCTGCCCTTCACCACAACATCGACCGTCTTGGCCCCCTCAGCTATGCCATCGGCACCTCCACGCCACTTGTTGCCGCCGTCCTACCGACTTCACCATCGTCGCCCAGGCCAGACGGGCCTCCTCGCCGCCAGAGCCTCCTGCCCAATCGCCAGACTACTTTAATCCGCACCTTGCTCGACGCCGCGCAGACGAACCACGAAGTCGATCCCTCCGCAGTCGAAGCGCTGCTTCCTATCAACGGAAACATGGTCACCCGAAAGGTTTGGGTGAGGCGCCCTGGTGCCTCTCCTACTCTCATTACCATCAATGAGGATGATTTGGTCGACGACGTGCGCGATATGATTTTGAGAAAATACGCCAACTCTCTGGGCAGACACTTCGACTCTCCCGACCTCACATTGCGCATCTGCCCACGGGAGCAGAGGCAGGACCGCCTACTAGGCCCCGAAGAACCCATGGGTCGTACCCTTGATGCGTATTTTCCGGGCGGTCAAACAGTCGACGAGGCCCTGGTCATCGATATACCCAGCAGACGTACACCGAGACCTTCTCCTCGGGCCCCAACCCATGCCACCGCTGTCTATTACGCCGATGAAGGTAGGCCATCTGAGGCTGGCGAGGGTTATTTTCCTCCTGTAGGCGCGCTTCCGTCACCCAATTTACCCGTTCCGGTCGTTGCTCCTGCCACCACCGTCCCGGCACATCCTCTCCATCCCGCCCATCCCGTACACCCACACCTACCCCACGCACATTCTATTGCCGTGCTCGGCACTGGCCAAATACCACCTATCCCTTCTCCAGGAGGCACACGTTCTCGCGCATACAGAGAAAGACCCGAACGCCCGCGATTGGGGAGAACCCATACGTCCTCTCCGACCATACTAAACATCGCTAATGCCCAATCCATGACTGCTGCCGCTACTGCGGCGAATCACGCCTCACACGCATTTCACCCAAGATTGCCGCCTTCAAGGACGCACTCGAACGCATCGGAGCAATCGGCTACAGCACCGGTGGCACCGCCACTTCCAACACCACCTGCTCCAGAAGTTCAGCAGGTGCAGAGAGTGGCAACTCCTCCGCCAAGAACAGCGTCGCCTCGTCCGGCAAGTTCTCGGCCGAAGAAGACGAAGAAAAATATGGATCATCCAACTCTGCCAGCCGGCATACTGAACGGCGGGGTGCCGCCTATTAACGTTCTAATTGTTGAAGACAATCCAATCAACCTCAAACTGCTTGAAGCGTTCGTCAAGCGTCTGAAGGTGAGGTGGAAGACGGCCGTCAATGGCCGGGACGCCGTCTCCATGTGGAGAACTGGCGGTTTTCATCTCGTCTTGATGGATATTCAGCTTCCCATAATGAGTGGGTTGGATGCTACCAGAGAAATTCGGAGGCTAGAACGAGTCAATTCCATTGGCGTCTTCTCCTCCTCTGCTTCCAGTGTACCGGAATTGACGAATGGAGAGCTGGAAGAGAAGGATCGTTTGACGAACATGGAACTCTTCAAGAGCCCGGTCATCATCGTTGCCCTAACTGCCAGTTCCCTTCAAAGCGACAGACATGAGGCGCTGGCTGCTGGTTGCAACGATTTCCTTACCAAGGTATGCATTCGCCATTTGGTTTTCGCACTCGTTTCAAGCTAATGCTGATACTTCACTCAGCCAGTCAACTTTGTTTGGCTCGAGAGGAAAGTCATGGAGTGGGGTTGCATGCAAGCTTTGATCGATTTTGATGGCTGGAGAAGGTGGAAAGACTTCAGTCAACAAAATGACGACACTGAAGCGGCCAAGAAATCTGCCGTCTTGAAAACGAAGGCAAAAAAGAATCGTCTCTCGATGACATCAGTTCCAGCATAATGGCTTTTTAGGTTTTGTGTGGCACAGATATCTAGCAAGAGTTCCGCAGCGTACTACCGAAGTAGCCAACAGAATCTTGGACTGGGGCCAGATGGTATTGGAAGTAAAGTCACAATTCCAAGGGAACCAAACGGAAGGAACACACCGCTCGTAGCGTTTCCATGGCGCATGGGTTGGGCTTAACGTCTACGCAGCTAAATACGAGGGCTACACGACAGATCCGCAGGCCATCTCCTTGATGAGGGGTGACGGAATAAGGGAATACGCGGGAATTATTTACAGGGTGAGACCGGATGGTGCAAGCACTCAGGAAATAATGATAATAAGCAAACAAACGAAGCACTCTGTATATTGGAATATGATCAACAGCATCGGAAGAGTTGAAGGCACGCAGTTCACGATCGGTCTATGGCGTTCCTCTGCACTCATTCGAACGGAAATGGTCAGCTGACTAAGGGGGGAGGGGGCGGGCAGTGGCTGAATGACTAAGGCAACAAAGCTTTTCCACCAGGCCTGGTCCGTGCCCCAGCTCCGAAGAAAACGAGGGAAAAATTGGACACGAACCGACTTTTTCTTTCTCCCATCACAATTCTCGTGTCTCGACACCGTCTGCACTCCAATGATCTCACCATAATTGGCGAATCTAGGTGCGCATCTGCGGCCAGACGACTTTGATCACAATGCCTCCACGAACCGGCTCGTCATTGTCGCCACTGACCGTTGGCGCCAAGTGGTGCGATGCTCAACTGAGCAGAGCGTCACGATCCTGTCCTGCTGCGCAAGTCTCTTGCCAGTTTTCCACAACGTCGCAGCAGCTCAGAAGGTCAAAGGCGCAGCACAGTCTTTACCGATGGCTGAAGGATCCTAAAGGTGGCATGCTATTTCGCGACGCTCCTCAGAATGGTCCGAAATACGTGGGATCGCTGCCAGACCAGCCTTTTCCTCTGAACCCTCTTTTCAGAAGCCAGTCTGTGTTGAGCGAGGAACTGAGGGAAGAGATTTACCATCGAGTCAAGACGAGCAAACACTCGCTTAAGACGGTATCATCTTCTCTGGGTGTCGATGTTCGCCGAGTTGCTGCGGTGGTGCGCATGAAAGAGATGGAGAAGCAATGGGTTGCCGAGGTAAGCTGTCCCTTTTTTTTCGTCTTTACCCAGTTCCCCCGGGATCAACAAGCATTCTATGATGATCAACTTTCCAAAATTCGATTAGTCTTGAAGACGCACTACATGGTTACACCTTTGGCACTGCGAGCCTCTCTGATTAGCTACACTATCTCTCTTCGCAACATTTCTTGACTCTGCGTGACAACCTGCTGACAACAATCAAATAATAGAAGAAGCAGCTAGCTACACCCTATGCTAAAGCGGTTCTGGGCATGCTTCCCCAGACCATCTTGAGGAAGGAGGCTCAAATTCCCCATGAACCAATCAATGAGATTCACGTACACAAGCTCACGATGCAGCAACTATTCGTCCCCGTGTCCGAGTCACGTCAATTCAACAGAGAGGACGCGGCCAAGGCATTCCACAGGAACATGTTATCCGCCGACCAGCGATCACCTTTAAAGGAGCTTGTGACAATGAGGAAATCAATAGACAGCGGCGTGAAGCCAGCTGAGGCATTCGAGAAGTTTAAGGAGACAACTCGAGCTGAAGAAGACAGGCTCATTGAGAAGGAGAGGCGGCGTCTGGAAAAGGCGGAGGAAGAAACGACACGCGTGGACACTGGTCGCTTTGAGTTCAGATTCAAGGAGATGAACGTCGAAGCCGCTGGCAAGGACGGCCGTGGCCGCAAGGCTGTGGGCTGGAGATATGGTGTGCCTTTCTATGACCGCAAGAAGGGAGAGTTTAAGCTCCCCACATCGGTACCATGAACACTCAAGTTCAACGTGATTTGAGTAGTCTCCGATACCAAGGCATGACGTCCTGGCGAATGGCTATTCGCTACAAGAACGAGGGAGCCACAAAGGCCTGGTTAGGACCATTTCCAACATTGGCGTCGGTCTGACAGAGAACCGACGGCCGTAACTACCTATTGTATGTATACATGTAACTGTATGACGTTGATTCAGCGAACGGGCAGCTCGAAGAAGGAGTTCTCAAGCCCAAAAAAGACTATCATATTCATCAAAGCAAGTACTTGGTGTGCGAGACCCAGTCTACAACACGGTGACCATCTGCAACATCCACGACGAGGTTCTTGCGAATCTGCTCTATAGCCTTTGGCGAGAGGCGACATCTTGTCTGCACAAATGACTCGACCGACCCGTACTCATGGCGAATCAGTTTGAGAGTGGAAAGCATGTTTTCCTTGCTGAGGGTTTTCAGAAGTATCAGTGGCGGTTTGGCATAGCTGGGGTAACAAATGATATATCGCATACCGGGACCCGATCATGCGGCGGGCGCCTTCGGGATTTCCCTTCATGGCCTCCGTGGCCAGCAATTGGTTGACCAGTTCTTCTTTACGGTCCTGCAATCCAATGTCGGTCAGGCTGTACTCGTGGGCCACGACATCGTCTGAGACGCCGCAGAGGCTGAGAATGAGTGCGCAGATAACGCCCGTCCTATCCTTCCCAGCCGTGCAATGGATAAGCAACGGCGTCGGAATCTCCGAGGTGGCGAGGTGAGACAGAATAGTCCGAAAGGGGTCTTGAGGATGATCCGGCCCTGAAGCGGCGCGCAGAATGTCGGCGTAGGCTTTGGTGAAGCCCTGTGGCCACGTTTTAGGTTATCAACTTCGACGAGGTGAAGATGGCCAGGGAAGAAGTCGAGCGGGTGGTGGGGGGTCCGACGGCCTTTCAGACGTAGACTTGGGACTCTTCACTCACCTCGGTGCCGTTACTGGAATAGTTCTGGTAGCGGAGGGCGATAGCCTCGGGGCCGTAGTCCTGGTCCTGGAAAACGGGGACGAAAATACGGGTGGCACCCGGCCATTCGCGGACGTCGCAATTGGCGCCTGCTTGCGCGAGGCGCTTGAGCTCGACGGCGGAACGCAAGTCATAGACGTGGGTGATACCGATGTCCTGGAGAAGGGCGACGCCTTGGTCCGTTAGGCGCGAAGGCTCTGCGGAGCGGAAGACAATGCCCGGTCTCAGGATGCGGCCCGGCTGAGAGTCAATCGGGTAGCCGCCAGCATCGCGAAAGTTTGGGAGACCAGGAACGGGTATAAAGGGCGGCTTGGGCAACTCAGCCGCGTGGGAATCGGAAGTGGCCTCGTCAGACATGGTGCGACAGAGGCAAGATATCTGCTAGGCGGTGACAGGTCGTTGATGTGATACAAAGCCACTAGTGTGACAGGAGTGTCAACATGGCGATGGCAGCACCGCTGAGCTGGAGAGATGACATGGACGACGGAAAGAGGCTCCGGACCGGGCCGAGCGTTGGAGCGCTCACCGGTCAGGTCTATATGTCCCGAGGTCCAGTGTGTAGGTGTATGTGCGTCGGATCCCCCAGCGCTGGAAGGGGGGCGGGGGGTGGTGTCGCGCGCGGGCATCCGAAGCCTGTTCGTATTTTCTTCGACAGAGCTTCCGAAGTTGGGCAGGACCCTGGGATCCGACCCTGCCTGCGAGTCTTGAATACCGGGCGGCTGTTGTGTTGTCACTGGAGGCTCGACCGCATCTCCATGGCTTGACGAGGGATAGATAATAGTGCGTCCAATGATTTACTGCCACAAGGAGTGCTTTCCCAGGTATTCTGCATCGTGACCAGGTCTACGTGCTACTTGCCCGGCTCACGGTGCTGTACTAGGTGGCAGAGAGCGAATTACTTACTCACTCAAGTCGGTTCCTGAGTTACCTAGGTTAGAGAACTTTGAACTAACTTCTGCCATCTGCCCATGTGCCATCCAGCAACTAACTATGTAACCTGAAAGCTTGAGCTTGGGCCAGCAGATGACAGTCCCCCTGTCATCTGCATGTGCTGCTCTTGCGTCTTCCATTGGCTCGCAATGCACAAGGGGCACGCCAAGTGCGTCATAGGGGACCATTTGAGAGGCGACATCCAAAATTGCTTACCTTGAAGTCACCAACCAACCCAGGCCTAGGTCTGGACCTGAGACCTTCGAAATGCCAGGGCACTGGGCACCGACACTCAGGGCGTCAAAGCAAGGACGACATCAAGATGCCGACCAACCTGTTTGGTGTTGGCTAGCGTTGAATGGCACGATAACTCACCACATGAGGTAACCTGGCATCGCCTTGGAGAAGTCACGACCCGTTCGCGACCTCCCCTTAGCGCCTGCAAGACAAGACACCCTCTGCATTGCCCTAAAAGCCATCCCTAACCCAGCCAGTCCCCTTTGTCCACTTCCGCAATTCTCCTCCTTCATCGTCATCCCCAGCCACCGTTGAATCCCCAGGAGTCATACGCTTTAGCGCCGCCTCCGTCGAAACTCCGTCAAGCATCCGTTGAACCTCGAAACCCCGTTCCGTAACCGGCGGCCCGCCCCGAATCCTCCACCAGCATTCAAAATGGGCCTTTTTGGCATGGCCGCGAGCTATCTCGCCTTCACCGTCCTGCACTTCTTCCAATTCGTCCTGGCCATCACCGTCTGTGGTCTGTACGCCGTCGATCTGCAGCGCGCCAGAAACGAGGGGGTATATGTCGACTCTAAATGGGTACGAATTTCCTAGCATCTCTGGGGGAGGAACGGATGAATGCTCACACACGCCCGATAGGTTTTTGCCGAAGTGGTCGGTGCCCTCTCCGCCGTGACGGCCCTTCTTTACTGCGTCCCCTTCATCCTACGATTTGCCGCCACCTTCGTCTGGGACTTCATTCTTTTCGTCCTTTGGATTGCTCTCTTTGGACTCTTTGGTAATGTACGTTATCTGACTAGCTAAACTGCCAGACATTGCCTCTGTCTGCTCTTGTTTCGTGTATACTTACCTCGATCGATAGATGTATATCAAGGAAAATGCCGAGGGCGATAAAGATATTCAGCGGATGAAGAATGCAGTATGGGTTGACTTAGCCAACGCACTGCTCTGGCTCATCAGTACCCTCGCTTCCGCTGCCTACTGGTGGAGTCATCGGGAACGTCGTACGCGCTTCACTGGCCGTGGCAAAGTCTAGAGGCCGCGCAGGGAAACCTCCCGTGCGAGAATTTCCAATTGGCGCATCTTGTGAATGTCTGTACTTACTTGGACGGACGGTTGCGCTGATGTTTTTTCTTTTCTCAGTCTTCCCTCCATCAGCCTTTGTCCAATCACAATAGCAGCTGCAAATGCTGGCGTTTGGAGTTGTTTTTATTGCAGATTCGATACCAGAACCTCCACGTTGCTCAGCAGGCTTAGATAAATAACCAACCCGGGGGTTGCCATATTGATGGCGAACGGGTCTCTATCAGCTTCTAGTAAAGAGTCTAAGTTTCATCGAACGCGCTCGATGCTCGTGACAGAAACACTCAGGCATGTAAACGAGGACGAAGTCACGGTAGTGCAGGTGCGGAAAAGCAGAGGGTGATCTGAAGATCCGCAGAATCGGAATGGTAGCGATATGTGTTGGATCCGTCGCCGAATGTTCACGGCGCAGCTCTGGAGGGCTCCAGAGAACCCCGGAGCCATGGACGAGGATTAGGCGTGACAACGAACACCGCTGCATAGTATGCGGTACATCGAGGAATCGCACTGATGCCAGTGCGAAGGCGCATGCTTATTGCGTCTCATCGTCGGCAACGAGACTTGTTCGATATCAAAAGGCAAACTTATTGACACTGATCTGGTCCGGAGTAGGTACGTCATGCCCGCCCGGAGATGTTCCTCCTGGCTCTCCAGGGAACGTCCCCTGGCACGCCGTAGTGAGGTCGATGAGTTCTGCCCACATGCCGCATTGGTCACTGGCGACCTGCAACTTTCTATCAGGGGCTGCCAACCTAGTAGTGTCGCTGGTCGTTATCCCCGTTCTGTCCTCTCGACTACATGGAAGCCCCACAACTCCGCTTCGAGCAGGGCAACCCCATGCCACCCGAGTGACGTAATGGCCGCAAAGCTGTGGTCAACATTTGAGCGTACGAATACTTAGCACACGACGCTCATTGACGCCCTGTGGTGAAAGATTAGCAATAGCAAGCATGGCGCGGTTCAGGAAAATGCAATTGAGGCTATCGTCAACGTCTACAATCGACAACAGCACGGCAATCTCCATTTGTAGGCACAGGAAAGTAGAAGAGCTGGACGCGAGCGCCACACATGGACCCCAATATGCTCCGAACGTGCGAACCTGGCGGACAAGCCTCGCAGTCCGAAGTCACCGTGTGCATGTTTCAAGTCAGCAGAGCTTTGCTGTGCTAGTAAGAGTCGCAGCCAGGTTCCGTGCTTCTTGACTTAGCCGACAAAAACCAGCAGCACAGTACAAAATAGTGATACGGACTTCGTGGTTGAGGTACCGTACCTACCTACCTCAGGATACGATCCTCTGATCCCACCAGCCGCATGCTGCATTAGCGGCCTTGGAGGAGATGGGCGTTGTACCTATCCGTAATACGCCCACGTATTCTGCCCCCTCAACCCCTCAACCCCTCCCGCTGATGGGGGAAGAACAAGCAAGAGGGATTCCGACTCTTACCCAACCTGTTGAACTTGGTAGCGATCGGCCAAGAGATCAGCGCTCCGCATCTTGTTCCGGCCTCCAATGCGCACCGAAGCTTGGATGTACGAGTGGGTTGGCTGGCCACAATTTACAAAGGAGCCAAGCTCTAGTGATGCGATGGTACGGATAAAGGGTCCTTCCTTCGTTGTAAGGTAAGGTGTCTTACCTACTTGACTGACCTTAAGTAGTGTACTTCCTGGACCCGCACCATTCCAATCAACAACCTCCTCGGTACACTTCAGTGGTGGTGTTGCTATCTATCCTCTAGTCATTCAGTTAATTGAAGACCCACATGAACGTCCACCGGCTTGGGCCGAGAAAACGTGAAGCAGTCAAAAGGTGTAGCAGAGTACCTCGGAAGACACAGAGATTGAGGTGCGCCTCGGGAGTGAAAGAGAAAACTGCTACTGCGCTATAGTGTGGGTGGTCATCAGAGCTCCAGTCCCGGGATGCAAAACCTTATATGGCCAGCCACAAGTATTTGGACAAAGCAGCAGAATCAGCGGCTCCGGCGGCTACCATTAACGGGCCTTGGGAGAACTGCAGATGTTTCATCTCTCAAAGGGTCAGAAGGCTTTGAGTATTCTACAACAAGGTATGATTACGGGACATGGGAGGTTACGTGCGGGGTACACACGGGGGAGAACCTCAGTCGCTGGGTGACCCTTCGGGGCAGACATCCTGTGGCTGGAAAGAGTGCAGGCCTCCAATCATGGCGCTACGATAGTACCGCCTATAGAGATCCAGCATGGTTTTGTTGCTGTCCGTACTCAGGCAGGCTTGGCCGCCACGCCGCTTGCACGCTCAGTGACGATCAACGCCAGAGATCGACAGCGGCATTTCCAGACGAGACACCAGGATGAAATGGATGGGAACGTGGGTGAAGGATTTGCTGGTTCAGACGCAAGAAAAAACTTCTTTCGAAATCAATCAAGGCTGTGCTGTGATATCCGACGCTGATACGAGTGTGCGCTGCTGTGAACGGATGAGGTGATGCCGAGTGCGATCAAATGTCAGCCAGGCCAGCTTCACCGATACTTCGCGAGGCTCCTTCTCACAGATAGGTACCCAATCATCTTGGACGACAATGTCGCAGCCCAAGCAAGAAGTACGCAGTAAGTACCTAGCTCCTCTCTTTTGGAAAATCGGGCACCTTGTTTTCCCCAATGCAGCAAGTAGTCAGTGAAGCAAGCCACCGACAAGGACCCTGAGGTGGACCCCTTCTTTTCCATGACTTTGATGTATCGGATCACCACCCACACCGCCGCATAAGTACCTTGTGGTAGGGAGGGTTGGAGGTAGATACCATGGAAAGTACCTAATAATGGAGGCAACCAGGTTATGTGCCGCCACTCTAGTGTTTGTTGAGGCAGTATCGACTTCGGGGGGGGGGAAAGAAGAAGGCTGCGGAGGCTGTTGTCAGAATGGAGTCGATAGAGCAGGCATTCAGTGCCATCTCTCAAGTCCTGATGCTCTGGCTCTGGTCCAAAATGGGAAGAGGCCAGGAACAGTGCAAATGACAGTGGAGGACATCACCACCACGTCCTTGCTCTTCAAATTCCATCCTACACATCTTTCGAGGCGAAAAATCAATATCCAATCCTCCCGGCATCTCGGCTCCGACTCCAAGACCAGACCAGACCAGACCAAAGCGCTTGCGCTACAGGCGACTTGGCATTAATTCCAACTTCTCCACGCATGCAAGATCGACCGCCAGAAGGACCACCGGACGACGGGACGATAGGGCGACAGGATGACTGGGACCCATTTGCCGCAACGCCCAAGTCGACGCTGCCAACATCCACATATCCACATAAGCCATTTACACTACCTCCCTACCTCGCCCGCCCATATTTTGCCCTTCCTGGTCTCACTCAAATTTCTCCAAGGACATCGTGATAAGAGCACAGCATCCTCGATAACGGCGACGAGTCGGCCCCGTTTGCCAATCCGATTTTCAAACGCATCTTCTTCGACCGCGATCGAGCCTGGCAGCCCGACAGGAACGTTAAAATACAGCGTAGGCCGTCGTGGACAAGCACTTGGTACGCCTTCGTGCCTTTCCTGAGGGGCATGGGCAAGCCGTTTGAAGAAGGTCCACGATCAGGTTCCGAGAGGGAGGAGCAGGACGGACGGGGACAAGCATCAACAATGGCGAACCTGGGCCGTTCATTCAAGCCGCCAGCCTATTTCTCACGGACGAGACGGCCAGCAATGCCTGGACGGACCTTGTCCAATTCTTCAGACGTGTCGGTGGCCTCTGCCAGCTCTCGATCTGACGACCACTGCGACCTGCTGATGTCTGGACTCAACACGCCGGCGCAAGAGAAGACGGGATTTGATAGTCTCAAGTTGACGTCGGCGCCAGAAGTACGCTTCTCGAGAGGCAAGTCGCACCGTTTTTGTTTCGTCTACATTCTCCCACTTGATTCCCACCATTTATTTGCTATTCTTGGGCTCAAACTATTGATCCATCTATGTTCGACTTCTCCGGCACACACCATTCCCCTCGTCTTTGCAGCCCCGCCTGTCATGTCCCCAGTTTGACCTCGGTCACAACGTTCCCATATGCCATCTTCTAGTCTGTATCATGTTCATTCTGTTTCTAATCCCAATCAACCTATTTCGGGGCCGATGCACCGACTGGCGGGGCTGGCCGTTTGTCAATGCAAACCATCCGCGGGGGGGGTGGAAGCCCCTCCTCGACGGGACGCCACCGAGTCAGCTCGTGCACGGGTCCGGCGGCTGGGGCGCAGGCCCTCGGAGGGCATTGGGAATCGCAGTGCAGGGTACCTTACCTTACCTTACCTTACCTTACCTTGAGCGCGCGCTCTAGTTTGTTGCCACCTCAGATACATAACCCTTTACCCTTAATTCCATCCTCCAAAGTCTCCTTGCTAGCTCGCACTACCCCAATACCGTTGTGCCCCCTTTTCCCGTCCCGCAAGTGTTGCACGGTATCTTGGGAGCTGGCGTAAGTCAGCCGCCAGTCGCGGTCCAGCGCGGGGTTGACTCCGAACACCAGTCAAGCAGTTGTCAGTGATTGGCGGGTTGTGACTGGTGACCACCTACATTGCCTACCTTACTTAAGGTATTCATCAGTCCGAGCAACGTGATACTGTGGCACGGTGGACACGGCAGAGCACCTCAGGGTGGTAGCGCTTACTTGATGGACGCCGTCCCGTCAGACCGATCCAGCTGGCCGATACCCGCTCGTTGCGTTACTTGCCGCGTGGGCCTTTTGGAAAAATCGTGTCTCGTGCCTTTGTCAAGGCACGATCAAGTTACCACCTGAGCGTCCGGGGTATCGCAGAGTACGAGCTCCTTGGGGGCAACGACAACTGGGCCTTCTAACAAGAGCGCTTCATTTACTTCAGGGCACCGCCGCCTGGTGTACAATGGCATTGCGTGCAGAGGCCAATGGCTGAGAGCTGAGGGTGCTGCGCTGGGTTGGCTGCGTTATTCTACAACGCTCGCGGAGGGGGGGCTCTGGCGCTGCTTGGGCCGGCATGCGACCCCTCACAGGCCCTGTGCCAAGTGCAGCTTCCACACATATGCGGTACATATTTTTGGCCATTGCAAATTCCATGGCTGGACCCTGCACCCATCGTCATCATTCGCGGTCATTCTGCGCTATGGACGGGTCATCCCCGGGCCTAAGCCCTTTTCTACATCCTTCTCGTCTGTCTCGCATGGCTTCTGGGGACCCTTCAACGTTGCGTCATGTTTTTTTTTTGCCCTTCACGCGGTATTATGCTTTCCTCTTTTTCAATTTTATTTAAATTTTTCTTTTTCCCTTTCGCCCCCATTCGATCCAACATCCCACGTCTCCCTGCCCCGCGAAAGACTAACTTGTCGATTACTTAATAGGCGAAAGATCCGCGCCTTCCCAACTTGATCTCGCATCCCTTCAGGCCATAAGATATACCAGCAGCCGCCCAATTACCATTGAGCTGCCGCACTCCCCTCGGAAGATCAGTTCAGCACCTACGCACACACCGCCTGAACCTTTGTCTGCCCGCGGAGACGTTCCTGGGTATGTGCATACACCACCTTGCCCATTCTGAAATCCGGCCATCGAACGGGTGTAAATGAGGACCAAAACAACTGATTGCTTGTTCGTAGTGGCTACTTTCCGCTGCACGAAGATCCGAAAGCCCGAATCCTTCGTACTCATCCTTTTCATGCCGACGGCGTTCCGCTCCGACACCGCCCTGTCTGCCTGACACGCGATTCCTCCTCACACAGCGAGCCTCACGGCACACCTTTGCCCATACTCATGGCGCCATCATCCCACCTATCGCCCTCGATGGCTCTTGAATCCAATTCGTCACGTTCCAACACTCCCGTCGCCTCGTATCTACCCAGCGGCATACACGACACTCCACTGCCAATGGGCAAGTATTATCCATCCAACTACGAGAGCCGAGGAAGCCAGGATCCGACGAGAATAGGCCCATCTGCGCCTCCCACTCGGGCATCATCCACGAGATCTGAAGGCCACATCCCGACTCGTGAGGGCTTCAGGTCCTCGAGACAAGATTCTGAGGTCCGCCGCAAGCTTCAGCAATACCAACGAGACATGATTGCCCAAGCGAGGTTGGCTGCGAGCGAAGTGCTGGGTGGCGCGGTAAGCCAGAGCAATGCAACCTCTAGCTCCACTGTGACCTTGAATGGGGTACCCTTGACAAACCTGCACCAAATCGGAACGACCGGCTCTCACAAACCAATTTCTCCAAGACTCTTGCCCCTTGGAAGTCCTGGCCCCGTCACACCCATGAATCTCGAGGGCGAGGATGTAGGTTATTTGGATCGGTGTCGCGATGATGAAATTGCCCGTGTTCTGCGGGCAGAAGAGGAGCGCATTCGTAGGGAAGGGGCGACATCTCCGGCAGTGGAGACAGGTCCTCAGGCTTTTTAAGTGGCGAACAGCCGATCGGAGGTCAGAAAGTCTACGTCGGACCGGAAGAGCAGATGGCGTCGCCAAAAAAAGAAAAGAAGAAAAAAAACAATGGAAAAGTCAAAGGCGAATAGCGTGGCCGGACACGATCGTTTTATGGTTTATGATACCCTCATGGTTGCTAGGTACAGCTGAGCTTGCATCAGACCAAGTTGGTCTTCATCGCGGGTGTGGCCTATATTGCTTCATTCGTATCATGTTTGGGCAGTGTGCCCTTGTGCACATTACCATCTGGAGTTGGTGGTTGGTTATCTTGTACAGAAAGGATAGACGGGCATCGTATTTAGATATTGACACAACACAAGTTCCAAGTGCGTGGTTTTCAACTTGCCATTAGCCACGTGTGAGTTGACTTCGCGGTTGCTCCTCTACCACTTCATCCCCTTAGTTGCAGGGTCAATTTGGTTAAACACGGAGACGTCCTAAATTTCCTGTGCCTGATATGTTACCTCTGTACATATACTCAAATCACGAATGACGGCGACGATAACAACGACAATAGTAGTCTCAGAACGGCGACGACAGCAGAGCGATGTAAGGTATCATACTAACCACAGGAAAAGTAGTCGTTCTCTGAACACAAATCTAGGTACCAATATGATAAGTAAGTCTACCCTCGGAATAAGAAAGCCAGTTGAGCGATTACTACATCATTCCGTAGATGCCATCCAGGACCATTTCAGATATACCCAATGGGCACGATCTGTCCAGATGACATGCATCGTGCAGCCTCAGCAGTCGCAGGTTCTCTTAAGGTAGTCAACAAGATATCGGAGGAAACATGGCTATTGGCATTTTCGTTTAACTACGATGTAGGCATGTTTTGACATGAAACGTAAGACATAGTCCCTCAAGCCGCCTTGCAGTAGTTGGCAGGAAAGCTGCCCTTGATTCCCCCAAGTTCCCCAATCCACCAATCTTGATCGGTCTGCGTCTTCTTGACAATTTTAATCCTATCCCCTTCCCTAAAACTCAAGTCGCCTGGACCACCGGCAAAATCATACTGTGCCACTACGAAATCATCGGGCACCTGAACACGCTTAGCCGGCGGCGGTGGCGGTGGTTTCTTCTTGCCTGCAGCGATGCTACCATTGCCTGCCGAAATTCCTGACTGGTGACCAAAGTGTTCTGATTTGGAAGTCGTGTATGCCGGTGATACTCGAGAGGCACCTTGAGGGCTTCCAAGTGCTGTGGCCGTTGTGAAGTCAGTTGGCAAGCCGAGCTGAACACGGGATGCACTTGTGCTCCTTGGCTGGGGACTCGGCTGAGGAGACGGGTCGCGAGGGGGCGCAGGCCGCCCAACCGAATTAGATGAAGGAATTCGCACAATTCGAGGTGTGGGGGTGGTGGCCTCGCCGCTCGACGTCATGCCTGATGGGGTCCGCGAGTAAGGACTGCGAGCTGACGATGTTGGGTTGGGTTGACGCCAGGCCCTGCCGTGGGCTATGCAGCTTATGGATTCTACTTCCTTTCTAATGGGCATGAACGCAGAGGACCACGTCGAAACCACCTGCTCCATTGGAGGCGGTGGGGACGGAAAATCGTGGTCCTCACAGTAATTGTGCAGTACTGTGTAGTACAAGCCAAGAAGCCTGTTTTGTATGCAAACATGGGATGCCAGAAGGTGGGGGATCAATGTGAAAGTGGCTTCGACAATGGGCGGGAGAGCTTCGCGAAGGTGGGTATCTGCGACATTGAACTCCTGCAAGAGTGAATTATTAGCGGTTGTGACATCGCCTGTGCAAGTTTGGTCATGAGGTAGCTCACCTCCGAAGCACAAGACATGTCGAACTCTGCCTTGGACAGCGCTGCATCCTCCTTGGGCGTTCTTCCAGTCTTCTTCTGTAGCTTCTTCACCTTGTCCTCTGCCTTTTCATAATCAAGCCTCTTGTTCTCACGCTTCTTAATGGTCTTCCGGATGGGTTGCAGATAGTCGCGGGCCTCGGTAGCAGGACGGATGACTTGGGCGTCGATGGCTGCGACTTCTTCAATCAACTCGTCTTTGAGATCAGAGTAAGCTTCACGGAGCTTGAAAGTTCGGTCGAGTTGCTGTTGAGGGGTAGCAATGCTAGGTCGGCCATGACCTTCGGTAGCACCGACAATGGGATCGTACAACCCTTCGTATTCCTTGACGATGGCCCACTGAGTAGTTCCGACAGCCACCCAAGAGTCACGAAGCTGCTTGGTATTTTCGATGATCTGTAGCCCGGTGACAAGACATTAGTTGACTGGGTGGCCAAAGAGGAGGGCAATGAAGTTTTTGTAAGGCAGTTGGTGTTTGTATGTCAGTGTGACGAATATGAAAAACATGGTGGCTAGAGTACCTTCCCCAGCAGATTGTCTGCGTCTTCGTAGTCATGAAGAATTGCGGCGATTTTGGCATTGTCACCAGGGCTCTTGTTCATGAGCTTTCCGAATTGTCTATGCATGGACTGCATTTTGCTCGGGGGAGCGAGGAGGACGGAAGCGAGAGGGTAGATGTGATCAGGCGGGGTATTTCACACGTAGGAATGAACATGAGTTGATCTGGTGCTTGTCTCTCAAGCCAGCACCACCTGCAGTATAGCAGGGGGAGTAGGAGCAGGAGCAAACAACAACACGGGCGCAGCTGTAGTCGGGAAAGCGCGTGGGTGTCGCGCACAGGCGGTGGTGCGACGGCGGCGGTGTATAAAGTGAGGTAGAGAGGTTTGAAGGAGGGACGTTGAATAATATTTGAGGAGTTTGCCGATACGATGCCTACCCGGACCTGACAGTGACACTGAGGTGAAGGTGGGCGGGACATGGGGAGAGGACAGGCCACAGGAACAGGGACAGGGGCAGGGACAAGCGGACACCCAGCAGAGCAGCAGCTCGGTTGAGATTGTCTAGAGCGTAATCGCACGGGCACGGCGTGCCTTACGTCCAACAGACGAACATCCGTACTTTGCTAGGTAAGGTATCAGGTATGAAGATGCATCAACCAACAAGCTTGGAGCTGAGGAAGGATGTTTACGCAACCCCCGGCGGTGTGAGCCGGCCTTGGAACTTTGTCAGGCGCGGAAGCCAACCAAAAATAAAGTAGCGTCCCAACCCTCTGCCCTGAGGGGGTGCTTAGCAGGCCCTGCCCGGCAGCCGGCACAAGTACGGTCCTGGGCGGTTTGAGGCTTGATGGATTTCCACCCTGACAAGACACTTTCATAAAATGAGTCCAGCCACCTCCTTCAAGGGCGCTGCGACCGGACCAAGATGGGACTTAATGTTTGCCGTCAGCCAGATTTATGGTCCTGGCGCATCGCAAATCTCAGGGTTCCTCTTCTCCCTTAGAGCTGCATGGGGTAGCGAGCACAGGAAGGCCCTTGCGGGGCGGCCATGTTCGTCTTAAGGTTCCTTAGTGCGCCTGGGTGCCGTGTGTACCTAATACCCTGGCACCTTACAGAGTACATTCAGCCGCCAGGCACACACCTAGGCACGGTAAGGTTTACCTAAGTTTGGGGGGTAGGCACTCTAGGTCACCTGACCTGGCGTGCCTATCTGCCGTCTCATGTCGCGTCGCGTCCTACCTATGTTTCCTAGCCCCCGTCACTTCTCATCACGGCCCAACACTCAGTATTCGCCGTAAAGACAACCATGTTCCAATCATGGATATGGCGATCAGGATGCCTCCTAACAACCGTCATAGCCAGTCCTCGGGTCTACCGGCCTCTGCTCCGGTCCACGAGTTCATCTGCTTATTCACCCATGATCTGAAGCGCAAGCAAAAGCGTTGGCAAGATGGTCGCCTCAAGTTCCACACCTTTAACAAACGCATCATGGTGTATGATGAGAGGGGGAACTTCATCGGCGACATGCACTGGAACGAGGACTTCGCATTCGGCGAGGGCGAAGAGTTCAACCTGGAACGCGGCGCCGTCATTGTACAGGTCGCTGAATGCATTGGCACCAAAGACCAGGATCTTACGGACCTCCTCGACAAGAGAGCCCGAGACGTGGAGCAGCATCATTCTCACTTCTCTGCTGCCAGCTCACCCCTCTCTGCAGCTCGTCCTTCGCCGCTTCCCCTACTACAACAACAACAACAACGACAACAACAGCAGCAGCAGCAGCAGCAGCGGCGGTGGCAACAACAACACCAAGTACAGCGACAACCGCATCTCCACTTCAAGCAACGCCACTTGGCCGATGTTTTCAACACTCCGCGTGGACCGCAAGGAAGAGCGGTAATACCTACCACATCTCCCTACGAGGATCGCATGGCGGCCCAGGCTCCAAGCTCACAGGACGAAGACACGAGGCCAGCAAAGAGGAGGAAGAGGGACGTGTCGCCTCCGAGCAAGTCTGGCTATGCTCAGAATCTTTTCGGCACCACCTTGACTCTATCATCGTGGTCGGCTAGTGCATCCATCCGCAGCCAGCCACTGATAACACCCATCAACGAAGGAAGTCGTTCTGCTCGCCCCGTCCGAGCAGCAAACATTGCCCATGAACCGTTGCCTGCTGCGGTGGATCTCACGATTGATGTACATACGCCTTCGAAGACCTCCAGCACCATGGCATTCCAAAAACATCAGGCTGCTTCTGGTCAGCCCAGCGGAATTCCCAAGACCAAAGCTATCGCAGTCGTGAAACCCTGCGAAGTGTCGCAAGCAGACCCAGTACTGCGGGTTGATCAATTGCCCCGCAGCTCCGACGAGTTTCCAAGATCAACAGAGCATCCGCGGGGGGGCACCGAATCTCAAAAACCAGATCGTTTCACTATAGACGAGGGTTCTTTCTTAGCGTCGACAATGACAGGCGATATGGCGCCGTCCCTGCGCGAAACCCAGAAGCCCAAGAACAAAAAGGCCCATCACAGCGGCCTCTGCTCTGGCAAGAGCAGCACGAATTCAAAACTATCACGACGATCCACCGAGGATGCAGTCAGAGAAGGCGAGTGGACGAAGTGCGATGTTGTTTCCACAATTGCTGTCCAACCTGATACCCCAGACGAGCCCAAAGCAAAGCTACGAATCAAGTCCAGGCAGAAGCGTGGCTTGTTGATGGTATCAAACATGTCAAACAGAGCTACATCAAGAAGCCCCGCCGACTATAACAGAATGTTGAAACTTGATGCGACAACGGACAGAATGACGGTGGCGTGTGAAGATACTTCATTGGTCATTTCCAGAGTCAGTTGCAGTCCTAATATCGAACAAGGTGATGACCTTCCGGTCACTGCAAAAGATCAGACGACACGGCGCAATGATAGAATGTCGATCGACTTAACTAGGAGTGGCGATGGGAATGACGGGCTGCAGCAACCGTGTGAGGGCCAGAATGACAACCAGTGGCTGCAGACATCTCGCGAAATGGATACGACGACCTTGCCCGACGCAGGCATGGTCTGTCGACACTCTCGGGGGCAAGGGGGCCAGTCTATGCGTGATGCGCATCAGGATACAGAAGCCTGGACTGTTCATGTTGGGCCTCGACTGGCATCTCTTGGCCGGAGGAGCGTTAAGAGCAAGGAGATAATTGGTTCATTTGACCAGAGACAATCGCTATCGCGTGACGAATCTTCTGAGCCAGAGTCGAGCTTCTTCCAAGAGGTCAATAAACGAAAAAATGAAAGGGCACCCAGATTCTCAAACGACGAAGGAGTCAACATCTTACAAAGAGAAGTACCGAAATCAACGAAAGGAGCTCGACTCGTCAACCCGGCTACCAGAGGGCGTAAGGCGGCTACAAAATCTGACGCCGCCGGTGCTGTCCCACAATCTTTTATTGCAGCAAACTCGAGCTTGACACTCCCCAGTGTCACTGCGTCAAAGCCCGACTCTGACAAGAATACCGGTACCGAAGAGGCGGACACGTCTACCGTACATTTACCAGGATTCTCCAAAGCGAATGGCGGACCGTGGAGCAGAGAGGCATACGATCTGTTGGGGTGTGCAAGGCCTGGCTAAGTGGAAATAGCGCTGAATGCGAACTGAAATTCAAACCAAGCCTACACCGCCGACAGCGTACGGTCTTGACGGAAAATATATGAATAGAACGATATCAACGCAATACAGCCAGCATGCGAGTCCAATTCACTGTCGGCGTCTGAATTTGTTTTGACTGCTCTCTCCAAGGATGGCAACTTTGCCATGTGCAAGCTAACGAGGCATTGTTACTTTCCCACCTCGCACTCGAAGTGTGGTTTGCCGGCCGTTCTCAGTTGCTACTCGACAACATGGTTCGCAACTTGGGCAGCCATGGTAGGCTTGGGGAAGGGGTGGCCGGCTTCAGCCTCTAAGTTCAGTCTTACACTTTGAGCCACCGCTTCCAGCAGACCAGAAAGGTGCGAGCTCCCATCCAAGCTACGCTCCATGTTAGGAATCGACAAGTTCACCTGGCAAAGTGGCTATCCTCATGGTGACGTTCCGGTATCACAACCGCAAGGTGAAAGCCCCATTAATTTCAGCCACCTCTCTACTTGCTACTTCAGTGCAACATGGCAACTAGGCCCACTGCCTTTCGTCAGGGCTGCGTCCCTACAGAATCACCACTCGTCTTAGTTAGCAAGATATGCCCTTGGCTATTGGGAGACAGGTCAAGAAGAATCATAGGGATGTCAAGGTAGCTGTGAAGACTGGGACGGAACCTTCCTTGCGATTGAGCAGCTACGATCGCACCATACTACCCGGTATAGAAACCTCGAAGAACTCGGCCCACTGGAGGTACGAAGGCGTGAACGATCAAACGAATGAACACCTGAACTGCGAAATGCCTAGTTCAGCTTCCAAATGGCTACCAAGACTCAGGAGTTCAGCGAACGCCCTGTTAAAGGTTCTTTCATCCCCAACATGCGGGGGTCCCGACAGAAATCACTTGGTCAGGCGCCTTCTATCCTAATGTATAACTCGGCCACATGGAATCTTAGGTTTGGAACTGAACACATCTTTGACTGTTGAACGTACTACTCTGCCAGGCTTAGTCGATTTCGACACCGTCGACCATCCCTTCGCTACTAGCTCAGTAATGAGGACGATGAGGATAGGCATAGTGACAAGGGTAAGAAGGGCAACATTAACAATGGGGCAGTACATTTTGTAGGAATGATAATAGTAATTGAAACCTATAGAGAATATAGTAGTAATGAGGTCAGTAGAGAACCTCCATTATGTTCGTACCCTTTGCAGCCTGCGTTTATCTAGACCTTCGGCTGGCGGGTAGGCCCAACGCGCGGCAGAGTCATCTTTCTTAATATTGTCTCGTGAAGTTCACGATTGCGACTGGGAGGGCCGGACCTTCAAATTGCGAATCCTCTTTTCTGGGCAACGAGAGAAGCGCTCGGGAAGAACATAACACTCATCATAGTCATAAAGACCGGTGACGCGGTGGAATAGGCCTGTAATGTGCGAACCAACGACCTAGCTGACATCAGCCTGGGCAGCTCCTGTCTTGTCCCAAAAAGTGCGCACAGTGCAAAGGAGGACTGTTGATGCCCGCTACACCTAAGCATTTGCTGTATCGCAAGCCATATTCTTCCAGTATCCTGTTTTTCTTCGGTCCTTTCCATGATTTGAGCCGGAAACCATACAGCTGTGAGTCCAGGGCGAGGATTACGAGCAGGGGGTTGGAAAGACGAAAGAACGATAGTGCAGAGTGTGGCGTCTTGCTGACATTCAGAAAACATCGAAAGAACTCAGAACGATGTTGTTGCATGGACGCGGTACGTATCCCAAAAGTCGCCTGTCAGCATTGCAGCATTTTAGCCCGCCCTCCGCCTAAAGCTGCATGGCTGGTGCGAACGTCCAGGAGCGGCCGCCATTGGCTTCGAGGCTGACTCATAGTCACGTGACAAGAGCCAATTCGGTCGCCGAAAATCTTATGTCTGGCGCGCTGGAGGTGGGTCTGGGTATCCAATTAGAGAGTTTCTAATGGATCCTTCGGCCCCGATATGCGGCTATGATTGGCTGTGCTACGAAACGGCGTCGCGAGGGCGCTAGTCCATTTTCATCTCGCCGACGAGTTCAATCAAAACGGACAGGCTGCGCCTTGCCGGGTATACAAGGTACCAGACGATGCTGTGCACATGAGCTGCCTCAACCTGAAATACCTTCCATGACTCCCGCCCGCCCATCCCGCCCCAGCCTTTCCACTTCTTCCTTTTCTCGTTACTCTCTTCCTCGACTTTGATACGCCGAGTGATAGACTCGCTGAAGCTACTCCTAAGTTGGAGACCTTCCCCCTTCCTCAGGCTTACCTCCCTTCCCATTGGAAATCATCAATACCCTATCTCATCTATCTGAGTCAAAAAACGATCCTACAGTAACACGCTCTGAAGCTTCTATCGTCAAAAACGTAAGAGTCTCTTGCCGCATCGAATTTGTTCCAGGTACGCAAGCCTTTCCGGTCATGTCTGCCTGGCCCGGGGGGCCCGCCCCGCCGGGCCCGGGGGGGGGGGGGGGGGGGGGGGGGGGGGGGGGGGGGGGGGGGGGGGGGGGGGGGGGGGGGGGGGGTGGGG